>CM022549.1:7019589-7254980 GCA_012273795.1 Dendrolimus punctatus
GAGATCAGCATTTAGTATTGCACCAGTTAAATCGTGCGATTCGCCTTCTTGATTAAAAACTGCGGAATTATTGTGAGAAAGTGACGATAAAACAACAGGTTCATGACTTATTGCATTTGGTATTAAATATCCATGACTTGTTGATGGCATACAACTTAATTGCTCGTTTCTAGGACCAGAGAGACCAAAAGGTTCTGAATCCTCAGTTGATACTAAAGTAGGCATATCATTAGTTGAGAATGAATGCATGTGATCAATAATATCGACATCAGCAGTCACTATTGATGATAGCCTATCGGCTATTTCCGTCACTTGTTCATTTAGAGATGTGACCAAATCTTGATCAGGTATTTGTCGATTGTCGTTTGAAGTGGATGCTGATACAGCATTAATGACCAAAGGATCAAACATCATGAGACCATTTGTCGATAAATTTCTTAATGAAGCGAGATCACTACTTTCTGCTTTACTAACTTTTCTTGCTCGATCAACATCACTTTGGAATGTGTCTGTGCTATCAGTTAAATAGTGTCGTGAATCACGTTTCTTTTCATTGTCGATATTTCTTACATTGATATTATCATTTTGGAATGTTTCTGTGCTGGTCGTGTCAGTAGAATTGTGTCGGGAATCTCGTTTCTTGTCAATGTTGATACTCCTTGTCCTATCAATATCGCTTTGGAATGTGTCTGAGCTTGCTGTATCTGAGGAATATAGTCTCGATGTTCGGTTTTTGTCTTCTTGATCAGATTCTTGATTATCCGTTGTTTCGACATCCTCGCTAAGACGTCGAAGACCGTCAATTATTGGCGTCATAACTTCTATATTGTCAGGTAAATAATCACTTTCAGTTATCGTTGGTTCGCTGGAGCTGTAATGCACAAAATAATCATTTTTAAAACAACTTGTTTTATTTTAATTTCAATAAATCAATCAATCATGTCTACAAAATAATTCACAAAAATAATATAATTAAATAACAGATTGTGTAAATTTGTTACTTGTTAATTTTTTTTACATACATACATATATAACTTCACGCCAGGTCAATTGCGGGGTAGGCACGAACAACAGAGCGCCATTTAGGCTTATTCTTACACACCTCACTTGCTTCTTTGACATTCATAGTTCTTGTCATGCACGCTCGTCTGTTCTTAAGGCTCCTGACA
Organism: Dendrolimus punctatus; assembly: GCA_012273795.1. Lineage (NCBI taxonomy): Eukaryota > Metazoa > Arthropoda > Insecta > Lepidoptera > Lasiocampidae > Dendrolimus > Dendrolimus punctatus. The sequence goes on from CM022549.1 coordinate 7,020,759, forward strand.
TCACCTTCTGCTAGTACACGATCAATTTGATCATGGAAGGTGTGTCGTGGCCTTCCGCGACTTCTGCATCCATCCACTTTTGCATTGTATATCTGTTTAGTCATTCTTTTTTTTTAGCAAAACAAAAATGCTAAGAGTGACAATCTTAGTACTAATATTACTACAACGATTAGTTTACTTTGTAAGATGTCATTATTGTTGAATAACAATTAGTAACATCAGTGCTAATTGTTGTTCAATAGGTCTCAACAATATGTATCAAATCGGTCCGATCGTTTTTCCGTAAAACTTCGTTTAAAAAAACCGACTTCAAAAACTAAAAAACTACAAATATAAAATAACTTATTTCTAAAGCAATTATTATTAATATATATTATCTAAAACATCCTACAGTCGGTGCTTATGTAGTAAATAGTAGTAGTGTACCTAGTAATTCTTGTTTTACTTTGCACCGACTTCAAGATGTTTTGCATGTTATCGTTTCATCATTTATCATCATCATCAGATCATTTTCACTTATACATAAACATTGACATTTGATTGGACCTAAGCAAACTTACAGAACTAACTTCACTTGAAGTCCATTTAAGTTTTGCACATATTGTAGAATTATTCATTACATCTTCTGATCAACAGTACAAATGTAGGATATATAGAGGTGTTTAGTTACTTTTTTTTCTGAACTAACATACCTCTGTTGGGCGTACAAATCCCTGCAGGAGGCGTGGTCTGCGTAAAATTTCGACGCAAACTCTCCTATATCCGGATATGGACACGACGAGTCGTTCAATGTTTCAGATTCTGAAAAATTCATCAAATTCAAGTTTATATTCAAAATAACATACATTGGAGCACATTTTTTGAAGGGTACATCTCTTCTTCTTTCAGCTCCCAATTATTTAGGGTCGGCACAATATATTTCTTCCTTCCACACTCATCTACTTTGACATGACCTCTGACACACCGCAAATAATCATATCACCCTTCACATAATCCATCCTTCTCTTTTTTTGGTCTGCCTTTAGATTTGTACTCATCAATTTTGCATTTTAACATTCTTCTTGACACATGAGTTTCTTTCCTTCTCATGCTCATGCCACCTTAGACTTCTTACACTCAATTCTGAAGGTTATAAGTAAGTTAAAAAGTCATAAGTTAGCATGTATATTAACCTTTTAAAACAGAAAAACCACAAAGTTCTCGAGTGTCACACTAATTGGGAAGCATCACAAAATTGTGGTCCAATACAGATAATTGAAATGAACGTTGAACTAATTCTTTCTCCCCTTAACTATATAGAATTTGTATAAGAATAAATGAGACGGCTATAATTCTGTTGGTTTTTGCGCGGCAATTTTGATGGCAGCTTTGGACAAAAATAATATTAACTTTGTACCTTCAAAGGGGTTAAATTTAAATATTATAATATTATATTTAATATAATAATATTTACCCCCACATAGCGAAGCAATGTACATATACATTACTTCGCTATGTGTTATCACTGTTTAAGCAGAGAAAGCGGCAAGAAACTCCCAGTGTCATGGCTAGGGAAAAAATGCTATTTTTTATATTTTATATATTTTGTCCCGGAAACGCGAGCATATTCTAGTATCCCTATATCTGTGACATATTTAACTACAAGAGAATCATTTATGAGCTTACCCGCAGGTAAATCCAAAGTAGCAAGGCTAGTGGCATCCTCGTTGGTGCATAGAAGTCTTTCCAGGGCCATCAGCTCGCGGCGATCCAGGGTCCATAGGAGAGAGCGGATCTTGTGCAAAAGTGTTCGGAAGGGGCGGAACATGTCGGACATTTCCTCTGAAATATACAATTATACTCACTTAATATTTCTCATCTTCCCGATAGATAGATTAGGGGCTGATGGTTTTTTTTTTATTTTATAATAGAAAAATATAACGAAATTTTTTTAGCCATACTCAACACATTACATCTCCTGTTTGAATGCCAGATATACGAACGTGCGCGCTTTTACATCGAAGAGGAGACCAGGGTGAAAAAGAAAGTTGGAAATATGCTGGAATTGTTGAATACATATGATTTTGGAGAATTCATCAAATTTTTAATTAAAAAATAACTCAATCTATATATTTATCTGTAGATAAATAAACAGGTAATGTAACATAATTACTATATCCTGGAATAAGAAAACTATATGGTAGAATTAATAGATAGATATATAAGAAAACCAGAAAAGATAAAATCAGAAAAAATACAATATATGGAAAAATTTAATTACGACACTATAGCAGTCGGAGGGAGTCTAATTTAATTAAAATTAAAAAAAAAACACATTTATTTCTTAGGCCCAAAAGCACCTGTCTCCTTTGCAACTTACCCAAAGGTTTGTCTATACTCAATGGTCCACTCGAATATATGAGCAGACCACTGACAATAGCTAAACGAGGTACTGCGAACATCAAGGCCGGGTCATACGAGTCCACCTGCAAAATAATATTTCATCAATATAAAAATCAATTTGTAATTCCAACTGAGTATAAAATATAGTTTTTTTTATGAGTTTATTATTTATTTATTTCAAAATGGAATCTACCACAGCTTCCAAAGCAATTTTATTTGCTGTTAAAAGAGAGTAAGGGTCGCAATACACTCCCCCAGCAACACATGTTTTCACTGACATATTTTAAAGTGCCATGCTGGATTTCGGTAGTTGACATTTTTTGAGAAACAGGTTTATTTTGAGCCTTACGGTCTATTTTAGCCAAAATATTAATATTTCAGCAAAAAAACAACATTAACATATTTAATTAAGCAATTTTATGAATATATTGACGTTTCGTCACAAAAACGCGTCAAGGTGTTATGGCGTCTCGCATGACGTCACAGTGTGCAAAACAAACATCTGTTTCGTTGAAGTGTTATCTGAGAAGTCATTGATAACTTCTTGTGTTTTGCACACTATGACGTCACGCGCTCTGAGCGGCGTTCATTGTCACGTGGCTAATGGCTGCAATATAACAATTTTATTTCTCAAAAATATCAATTAATATTTAATATTTCAGTTAAAACAATTGAAGACATGAGTGGATGAAGGTGATAAGTCGCATAATTCCAATTCTGAGTAAATCGAGATAAAAGTTTTACTTTTATTTTAAACTGACCTGAACTTAACACCTATTTCAACTTTTTTTTAAATGCCTTATATCTATAGTCTAAGGTCTGTAGTCATTTGGTATCGACTTATAACCTTCATCTACGCAAAAAAAAGCAAAACACCGAATATGCGACATATCACCTTCATCCACTCACGTCTTCAATTTATTTTTTGTCATATTTAGATCTACGATATATATTAAAATCAGCCTATATTTTTCATACTGTCAACTACCGAATTATTATCTGTGCAGAAACGGAGAAACAAAACAATTTCCTTCATCGGGGCAGCTTGTCGTAATAGACGACAAAACAATCCTCAGCCAGGTGGTAGGGCATCTGCCATAACATCCTTGACTTGTGTTCCGGCACTAGCAGTCAGGTTATAGTATAAGATATATATAAGAGAGCAGCAGCACATTTGTAGCACCTTGGTGTTGCAAATGTCCACAGGCGATGATAACCGCTTTCCATCAGGTCGTCATTCTGTCTGCTGAAAAAAATCAATAAAAAAATAAAAACAAGGCAAGGTATAGAAGACGAAAGGTAAGACTAACCTGTTCCTGGGTAAGCAGATTCTGTTTCAGAGCTCGCCTCAGGCTCTCCGAGTACAGCACGCATATCAGCTGCTGAGCTTCGAACTCGTGGGGTGTCTTCACGTTCACCATTGCACTCACGTAACACAGTTCGAACTCGGCAAACAACCTGCAAATATTAACATTTCAAATTAATATAGCTAGTACATCACATTGCATTAGAGTAGAAGGAGTCCTTTCCCAATTTTAAGGTAATTAGAGTTTAATAAGCCTATGCAGGTAGTGCAACCTTTACACGATCACCAAAACTGTATTCGATACATATTAACAGTCAAGTAACAACATACATACATACATAACTTCACGCCAGGTCCCTTGCGGGGTAGGCACGAACAACAGAGCGCCACACAGGCCCATTCTTACACACCTCACTTGCTTCTTTGACATTCATAGCTCTTGTCATGCACGCTCGTCTGTTCTTAAGCCTCCTGACATCACCTTCTGCTAGTACACGATCAATTTGATCATGGAAGGTGTGTCGTGGCTTTCCGCGACTTCTGCATCCATCTACTTTTGCATTGTATGTCTGTTTAGTCATTCTTTCATCATGCATTCTTTCCTTACCTTCACCCCGACACTCTCTTTCAGACAAACTCTCTTTCTTACTTCGGTATTACGAACGCGGTCCGCGAGCGTCACTCCGCAGATTTTGCGCAGTGCTCGCATCTCGACCGCGTTTACTCTACTTTCATGCTCTCTATTCCATACCCAACTCTCGCTTCCATACGTGAGCGTAGGTACCAGAACCGCGTTGTGTATGGCAAGCTGGGCCTTCTGGCTGAGGTTCTTAGCGCCTAGAAGTTTACCTAACGCTCCATTCACACTATTCCCCAAATTCACTCTTCCTTCTATGTCAGCGGTGTACCTTCCATCCCTGTTAAAAGTAACAACATTATCCTATTAAATAAATACGCTCGTACGGTCGCCCGTGGTCGAAATATTGACAGTTCTTTAAACATGTTTAGCGGGAAATTTTGCGTTGTGCGAGACGCTAATTGTACTTAAGAGTGTTATAGAGGTCTTGTGTTTCTTAAATAAATTTAAGCAACCTTATGCACGCGGCCGGTAAAGTACTTTTCATGCACAATTTTTAAAAAAATATGGCGCTCTGTTGTTCGTGCCTACCCCGCAAGGGACCTGACGTGAAGTTATGTATGTATGTATGTAATTTAAAAAAAAATAACATTTGGTCCTTTCTTCTCTATATTAACTAAAGCGTGCGAAATTTCATACTCCTGCGTCCGCGCAATTTTCGTAATAAGTTTTTGCTTTGCGTATTAATATATGATTTCCGCAGTTTACTTGAGTATTGTAGCCCAGTTTGGAACCCATATTAACTGTTCGTGTACAGAGATTAGAAAAACAGTTTCTTTACATCTTACATACGCGATTCCAGATTGGATTACTACAAAGGAGTACCACTGCAATTGTGACGCACGACAGCTGATATTGTGTTTCTTTATAAACTCTTAAACAGCAAAACTGACAGCCCGAACTTCTCAACCAAATAATAAAAATACGCTGTAGTACCACCAGTTGGATGCCGTGTGCATAATCGTAAAACACTCGCTCTACCGGCATGTCGCACTGTGTACTGTCAACACTTACCACTCTACCGTGAGCTTAATATTTTCAATACATCAGTTATGTATATCAAGAAGTTTCACACTCTTTGTTAATTATTTATTGTAACTTCATTATTTATTCATTTTGTTTCTTTTTAAATTATTATGTACACGAATGTCAATTCATAATACATGCTGTGTTCGCATCAAGAAGGCCATTCAGCAACCATATTCTCTGTCTTCTATATTTGTTTAAAAGTACGTAAGTGGAGGGGGCCGGTTGGCCAGAACCAGGTTAAAAAAAATTGGTACCGTTTTGAGTGCGTGTAAGGGTGTAAAAATCATAAAATAGTTATTTTCAACACATTTACGAACCCTGTATATATTGTTCGAAAGTTATAAATAACGGACCACACAATGGAACGTGCGATGAAATAGGTACTTAGGTGAAACAAGAAAATAGCAAGCCACCAAGGAGTTTCACATTACGAAAATAAATAAGCTGAATAACCGAACCTCCTTGGAAGCGCTTTTAATCAATAAATTTGTCTCGCTTTAATACTATAGAGAAAATGAGAGGAAAGATGTAGTTCTAATTTTCATCACGCGCACGTAGCGTAAATGCGCGCCATTTTTATATTAGAGACGTCAAATATTGTAGCGACTTTCCGACTTCGTGTCGGAATTATATTCGTCTACTCGTTTGTAAAAATCACCTTAACGCACTAGTATCATAAATAACTATTATGATACTAGTGTGATAAGTTGTATTAAGGAAAAATATATACGAGTAAGTTCCTATTTATGCGCTGTTATCAAAAGACACCAATGCAACATACTATGTAGTGCACTTTGCTCATATCACTATCATTAATTAAATTGTAATGTTGAATAATAAATAAGTTAGTTGACAGTCAAATTAATTGAGACAATTATCATCTTACACAATGCAGAGGCCTACTAGATTTTGTACGAGAATAGCAAGTTATGACGTCATAACTTAAACGACCGTTTAAACACATCAAAATTATTTTTACCATATTCATCTATTATTAAATAGATGATATTTTAGCACTATATGAAAATTATTTTAGAATACATTACAACATGTGTCATGTATCCTATTCTTATAAAATATTAATACAATCTATTAATAAGTAAAATACTACCATTAGTAATAGAAAATTGAATTCTAATTCGAAGTACTTAGAATAGAAAACAATTTATTGATCACCAAAATAAACAATTACAGAACAAATACAAACAACAAAGTACTTCTACTTCACATACCAATATACATAAATAACATAATGCGTGTAATAGAAAAGCATGCTCAATTTTCAACCACATTAAGTGACATCATGAACAAACGGGAATCTATTCAACATACGTCTCAATATCTTTTTAAACTCACACCACCAACTTCATGAATCACAAAAGTCACTAAAAGAACAAAAACAAATATTTTCTACAACATATTAAATTGTAGTAGAAATTACTTATTTGTTGCTTAGTATAACTTTCAAGTCGGTGTCAAGTAAATAATATGCTCAAATAAAACAATAATTACTACTGTAACTTTCTAAGCTGAAGTGGCAATAAAAGGTAGACTTGGCAACGACTCGCGGTATCACGCGACGGTTGAATGGTTCATTATAATTGTATAAAAGAAGGCAACCTTGTAGGTTATTGCGTTACTTATAAATATGCATGAAACAGTTAAAAATAGATCAGCAAAAACTTATAAATCGTCCAAAGCGACTGTTCGCTCTTTTAATACTGCGAGACTGACAAACAGACAGCCCACCTCATAAGAAATGCCGCCGCCGCCTATAGACATTTTCAACTAGACATTAATTTCGCACACTTATAGTTTATATAGGGAAGGAGTGCAGAATACTATTTTTTTAATTATGTATAAAATAAATCAATTATGTATAAAAAAATTACACACACTACCATGTATTTTACACACACAGGCATATATACTCTTTTGTTTATTGTTAAAGTCAAATTAACAGTGTAGTCTTGGCGAAATCTGTGAGTATATATATATATAGACTTTGACAACAGAATCTTAATAATGTTCAAACTTATAATTTAAATTAATTATTTATTATATATTACTATTAAGGAGACATACTATAACTTTATGAGTATTGGAGCCTAAAACGAGCAGGACCCAAAGGTCCACCGAGTCCGGTTATGTTAATACAGTTACAGGACTGCTATGTCCAGTCGGTAGGCAGAAATCAGTTCCGTTGCTGGTGAGCTTTGACGAATTACCAGAAGACTCGACTAAGTTTTCAAAATATTTAGTCAATACTCACAACTATAAATATAGTATAGGTATTTATTGCTGATCGACAATGCGATTGGCGATTGACGTCAGAGTTGTAGATTCGGCAATAAATGCACATAGTGAATAATTTGTTGTCATAGTGAATAAAAGGGGTTTATAACAGTTTGCAATAGTACGGTCGAAGGCAACGCGTTATAGTGGTCAGCCTTTTGATGGAATAAAGAGGATACGATAAAGGGATAAGACAAGAGGAATATGACGGAAAAGATGGTATATGGGATTGGAACAGGGGGGTTGGAATAAAGAAAATGAGATAGGGGAAAGCGTAAGTGGAGCATCCGAAATCTCGCACCGCAAGAAACACGATTGGCATAAAACTAACCACTTCACGACGATAATGTGAGAATGTATCAGACCGATCGAACAGACCCTAAGAACAGCAATTAATCTTTGCAATAATTGCTTAATCTGTTTAGTATGATCGTGTTTCCTAAACACAGAATATTATCATTATTAAATGGAAGCCTGAGAAAAAACTACTAATCGCTGCGGCTCAGCGGCCCTTTGCAAAAGGCGCCATAATAACTCACAGCCCGGTGATAGAATAGTGCATTTACTTGTCAAGATGACGACCACTCCGAAGGGGGGGGGGGACTAGAATCTGGCATATAATCCAAACAACAACACAACCCAAAGTTGTTAAGGCAGCTCTAGGCGAACGAATAGCCTACCACATGCTTATAGGTTTTCTTGAAGCTCTTACGATAGACCGCCCGCCCGGCCGAAAGAATTAGTATTCTCTCCGTTCCTGCATTGCTCCGCTTCTTCTGTGTAGTGAATAGAAAGACTACCTATCAAATATCCTCAGGCTTTCGTGCAGCATGTCGTCGTGCTGCGACAGAGCGAGTCCCCGCGGGCGGAGACACTGCTCCCTGAGCAGCGAGCGAACAGTTTCGAGGCTTCGGGTGAGCGCCTTGGCTAGGGGACGCATCGCTGCCGATTCCTCCTCGCGATTCATTATCGACGAACCAGCAGCAAGGCACTGGAATTTACACATACATTATTAGAACTCTCTGATAGGGCTATTGAAAAGATCTCATCAGCAGTAATATCCGCCTATAATAGTATACCTAAGCACATAATATCTCCAAGACCGTCTTTATCCGGGGACGCAAGGCTTGAATGGCACCCAGGCGCAGGGACCTAGGGAGAGCCAGATGATCTCCTTATAGCTACACATTTCATGCGACGGACAGACGAACATAAGGAATATCAAGTTTTCAGTTTTTACAAAAATGTCTACTACACCCTAAACATAGGATAATTTTTTAAATTTTATTTTTTAATGTCGGTACTGATTTTCGTACTTCGGCGCCTGACATTCTTAAGATGCCCTTGAATATCCCGTCCTTATGACGGACCTTTCTATTTCAGAATAATGGACGAAATGATCGCCTTTTTTATGATTGTAGAGTATGAGACTACTGTCTCGCCTGATTTTGAGTGATGGCGAGGTCTAAGCAAGCAAGCTTAATTCGAAGATACCTATTCACTTGTGACTTGAAGACTAGGAATGAATTTCTCAAGAAAAACAGACCCCGAATAGACGTTTTTTGGTATCTTACCTCGGCACCGAACCAGAGTTGCCCAGCCAAGTTGTCCTGCAAGACGTCTTCAGGAAACTTCACCCGGAACCCGCGCGCCACCCTCTCATCACCGAGCAGTTGATCCATTATTTGGCTGGTGATGTTCAGCACTCGATCCTGGAAATATAATAAAACGATTCCTATGAAAACATGTACTCAAATCAAACAAAGCATCCACCTAACATTTTATATAGTGTACAGCAGAGGTTAAGGGTATTTGCAATATCAGGCGTGTCAACTACCAACGTGCTGCTAGCTACAAGGGAATTGTAACGATTTTTTAATGAAACATTTATATTTTTTTTAACACATTTTATATTTACTGTTTCGTCAAGTCTTCCTATAGCCATCCGGCAAAGCTTGTAGACCAGTCTTCGACCAGTGCGTCCTTCCTGTTCTGATCTATGAGGCCGAGAACTGACTGACGGCAAGATCGATTCACAAGTTTTCAAGTTACCCATCGTGCTATGGAACGAGCTTTGTAGAGTAGCTAAGTAGTACTCTTATGGATAGAATCAGAAATGAGAATATCCGTAAGTTACCTTTTTTTTTTTTTTAGCCAGGGGAAATCCGATTGAGGACTAAGCCGCGACAGGCACAGAAGCCTGGGGGATGCTCGCGACCCGGTGAGACAGTGTGGGATTCGCCAGATCGGGGGTGGCACTAGCGTGCCCGGTCAGAACCGGTGCCACGCTATTGCCACTCCCCACTTAGGGATACCCACTAAAACCCCTGGGTGTTTCGTCCTGCGCCTTATGCCAGGGCTACGGGAATAGGCTACCCGGCTCCGCATTCCCTGGCAGGCGTGGGCCCCGCTCACTGGGCCTCTTCCAATGCCGGGGGAGCTACTCCCCTGGTGACGTCTCGGTCTTTTCCGGGCGTGGGGCGGTCTGTAACGCGCCCCACGGGAAGAGAGATGAGCGCGCGCGGAACACTCGCGCTCTCATCTCGACGGCATGTGCGGGTGAATGAGAACCTCTATACCCCTAGAGGCCCCACCCGCGCCGCCCGCTTACGGTGGCCGAAGGTCTAGGTCAGACCTCCGGCGTCGGCGCGTCCTCCTTTGTCGGGAGCGGAGCAAGGAAGTGCGCTCACGCTCCCGTTCCGCCTCCTCCTTCGCAAACATGACGTGCTCGCAGAAGGAGGAGACGGCGTCCCATCCGGTGTGGCTCCCGACCATGGTGCAAACCACGGCCGGGAGCGAGAGGTCCAGTCCGGTAAAGGCGACGAGCTCTCGGCGCTGCTCCGTCCATGCAGGACATTCCTGCAGGGTATGCAGCGCCGTATCCTCGTCGCCTGTGTCGCAATGATGGCACCCTGAAGTTGCCTCGCGGCCGAGACGACACAGGTACCTCCCGAAGCAGCCGTGCCCCGAGAGGACCTGCGTCAGCCTGAACGTCAGGGTGCCGTGTCGTCGTCCAATCCATTCTTGCAGGACGGGCCTCACCGCCTCGATGGTGGCGGGGCCCGCGCTGGGGCGTCTGAGGCGATCTTCCCATACTCCCACGGCGACCTGGCGGAGCTCCAACTTGCACGCCTCGATTTCGCGAGGCGCGGGTCTGGAGTCCTTGGCCAGGGCTTCTTTGCGCCATACATACAATGACGCCAGCACCCTGGCCTCCAGGTCCCATGGGAGGGATCCGGCGAGTAGAGAGGCCGCTTCGAAGGACACCGTACGGTATCCTCTTATCGCCCTGACGGCCATTATACGCTGAGCTTGTCGCAACAGCGGAGCGTTGCGGGCCGTCAGGCGGTCTGCCCACACTGGGGCCCCGTAAAGGGCCATCGACCGTACGATGCCTTCGAACAGTTTTCGGCACGTGGCGTTCGGCCCCCCGACGTTGGGGAGCAAGCGCGACAGCGCTCCCGCTGCCCCCTTGAGTCTGGGGAGCAGCTGCCGAAAATGTGCCGAAAAATCCCACCGGCTGTCGAGGACCAATCCCAGGTATTTCATGGTCCCCCCAATGCCGATGCGGATGCCTCCTACTATTATAGCGGTGTCTGGAGGTGGACGATTTCGAGGACCGTGAAAGAACACGGCCTCGGTCTTCTGAAGCGCCACCTCCAGTCCAAGACGCCGGATCCTGCCTACAACTAAGGACACCCCAGCCGTGCCTAGAAGACACGCCTGCCTGTGGGTCCTCCCTCGTGCTGCGATCAATGTGTCATCTGCGTAGCATATGATGCTGACGCCGGGGAGGACCCTGCTGCGTAAAGTCCAGTCATATGCGATGTTCCACAGGAGGGGACCGAGAACCGACCCCTGTGGAACACCGCACACCATGGCTCGCCGATTCCATCCCTCGTGGACCGGGTAAATGACGGCTCTTTCATTTATCCGTAAGTTACCTAAATTAACTGATATAGCTCATAAAATTAGCAAGATGAGGTTATAGTAAAATAGGCCGGTCATGTCTGTCGCAGGACCGATAGTCGGTAGAGCAGACGAATCCTAGAGTAGAGACCAAGTCTCGTAAGCGTAGTGTCGGACTCACAACCTGCGCAAGGTCGCCAGTGGCGCTTGATGAGGAAGGCGGACAGCTATTGGCTAATGACGAATTTATATTTACTGTAATCAAAAAGTGTTAGCGACTTCGTTTGCGCAGAATTGATAATTATTTGGCCAATTTATAAATATAGCCTATGTCAGGGCTACCCTAACTGTGCGTCGCGACGCCCTGTGACGCCATGGTATTATCCCACTGGCGTAGTGAGGCGATCTAAATAGGCTGGCTGTATGTGTCGATGCGACCGAGTCGGCCAGACGCATTATTTTCTAATAATTTTTTTTTTATGCTATTAGAAGTTTTTCTGGCGAATTGTTATTAGGCTCGGACTACAACTAGGCGGTAAATGTATAGCAAGAAGGTCAGAGCGTCGCAAAAATATGGCTACTTCCCAAGGGCGTCACAGGGAAAATAAGTTTGGGAAGCCCTGGCCTATGTATTATTCTGATGTATAGGATTTTTTGTTTCCATTTACAAATCTTACAAGGTTTAGCTATAAATGAAAAGTCAAGTCCCGCACCGACAAAGTAGCGAACACAGTCATTCATAAGAACCCGCTGTCTGGGAATGACATAAATGTTTGATAAAAATAAAGATAACAAAAGAGATAACATATATTTGATAACATATCTTTGTTAAATTGAATAAATAATTTTGTACAGCATACAATTAACCGCGATGCGTGTACATAAATTACTTTGTGTGTTTTCTTAATTATAGTAATTAAGTATTAAGAATAAAACATGTACCTAACTGGGCATAGAACTTATTAAGACAACGCTATAACTTATGTTAAAACGGAAAGTTTTATTATGGTCTAGTTCGTAAATTACTTCGCAAACAGTTTTTGTCTTTCTTACATTTTTAAATAAATAAACAATACAATAAAATAAGTTTTCACATAATCATAATCATTTTAGACCGAGTTAAATCCCGATTGCATCGCAATGAAATCCGGCTTGGAGCTCGGAGGCCAAAAGCGAAAAACAATGATGATTTCATATAACCGTTTAGTGTATCAAAACTTTTTTATTTATTCATAATTAAACGGCTTTGTCGCTTAAATAAACATGCTGCTATTAAAACTTTATTGAGATACTTTTTCATGGGACGATTGGATTGATTGATCATTCTTAATATTATTAGTGTTGAAATACTCATAATCTACAATTATTATGATGATATTGTTACGAGCTACATAGGGCTCGAATTAAAGTGCCGTTGGAATTACTAGAGTTTATTAGAACTGCACATACATACATACATAACTACACGCCAGGTCCCTTGCGGGGTAGGCACGATCAGCAGAGCGCCATTCAGGCTTGTTCTTACACTCCTCACTTGCTTCTTTGACATTCATAGCTCTTGTCATGCACGCTCGTCTGTTCTTAAGGCTCCTGACAGAACTGTACAAACGCGCATAAAACAGGCACAAATATGACTAGACGTAATAAGTCCCAATGTAATGCACAGTTCAATAACACGCGCAAAATCCGTCACTATATCGCTCATCGAATGAACGTCTTACTCGTATCGTAGTCGTATCGCTTGATTGCCCCACCCCTCCGTTCGGGCATTGTTTTATACTAAACTCTATAATACCCACAAAGGGCCGCGTTCACTGAGTTAATCCGCACATCTGGCAAGCTTCTAAGCAATGCAATAACGACAAGGTTTCGTTAGACACTAATGACGGCCATAAAACAAGTACGATAACAGTAGGATGTTTTTACCTTAATTGGAAATTTAAAACACGAAGTAAACAAAAGAACTTCGAATGCAAGAAAGGTAATATATGCAACAGTATTTTAACCAGTCGTAGCCTAAAGATGAAATATGACCGCAAATTCCTGACTATATAAGCCTTTGAAGTTAAATAAACTTCGTCGCTTCTGTGGTCCCAGAAGCTCCCCAATTTGACAGGTTGCGTCGGGATAAAGCGGTGAACTGCCTATGGCATATTCCGTGCTACCTCATATGGACGCGGAAGGACGCTGGTAGGTTTAGTGAGTAGTCAGGCAGGCAGCCGAAAACTTCTTCCACTACGAAATTGTGTACAAAACCTTCCCCCGATAGTCACACATTCCTCTTGTAGACCTCCCCCGGGGTCGGAAGGGATGTATTAATGTATTCCCCAGCGACATAAAAAATATATAAGCTCCTTACAAGAACACGACCGGCTCAAAGTAGGTACAGGGCGACACTCACCAGAATTGGTTTAGTTTAGACGGTATTAATAATGCCCGAGGTAAGCCAGTTATGGTTGTGTTATGGGTTTTATACAAACGACCACTTTGGGACCGATCCCCGACACCGAGAATATATTAAATAATGAAAATTCGTTTAAGAAATTTACCATGTCAAGAATTGAACCCGGAGCCACAAGTTGTAGTGAGGTGGGGAAGTAAAGGCTTACCCGGTCAAAGACAGAAGCCGTCGTAATAATACTTCTTCCATATTAGTGTACATATAGATATTAGATAATATTATTATTGTGCAATAGTCACTTATCTAAATCATATTAAATTATATAAAAACAGATATATCAAAATCCTGTTGATCTCTGATAAAATAGTGTATAGCGATTGTTCGAGAAACTTCGTTCACTTGATATAATTATATTTACGTGATCAAGTCAAGTACTGTAAATAAACCATACTATACCTTATGAACTATTGAATGAATGAATGAATTATTGAACGAACTTGACATCGTCGTCATCTGTATGATGAGCTGGGCGGCGATAATCCCATTTTAGATATATTCAAAGAGTTTTAGCGATTGATCAGAGCAACCAATTTCTCTGGCATACATATTTTTTTGTTATCAACAAACAAATGTTATAGAATCTAAACTACTGTATGGTATATTATTTACATAACGCTATATCTGTATTTTAAATTTCTTGTATCCACATGTTTAGGAATAAGACTTAAGAATCTAAAATTGTTTTAAAAATATTAAGATATATCTATGGTTGTATTCTGTTGTTTGAAATAAATAAATATAAACCATTTAAGATTAAAGGTAGAACAAAACCCATAAGAAAAGCTCCTATGTACTCGGGCTATAATTGGTTCAACTTGGTTTCTAGGCCCCGACTATCAGAAATCAATGACACTACAAAAAATATCGGTTCACGTTGGAAACTGGTAAATAAAGGTGAACCGGTTATGGCCTAATTAAATAGCGGTAACTTGAATCCAATAACAGTCTGTTTTTATTTTTAATAGTGAGTAGCAAAAAATATAATTCAAGCATACCGGTAATTAAACTTTTCATTGGTACTTCTACTTGAAAACCTTATAAGAGCCCATTATACTGTTCCGAACGCTGAAGTAGCCATAAGTGTCCTAATAATTACGTGTAAGTCAAGGAGAATTACAATAGAAAATAGGTAAAGATTCCATTACTAGTTGTGGGTATTACATTGAGAACCGCTTATTAAAATGTAAGTAAAAGCCATGCTAAATAAGTGTTTTGTTGTTTATTATGGTAAAGGAAATAGATAAGTATGTTCGTAAATATTATATAGTTGTTTTTATATTAAGAACCCATTAAACTTGGAACTGTAGATTACAATAAAACTTTTTCTTTTCGGGTTTGTTCTAACTTCAACTTCAATCAAACGGTTTATGGTAACAGAAGTTCGTTTGTTAATTAACCGGTTTAAAACAGTTTTTGGAGCACCTTCCAAACGCAGCAATGTGGTAAAGCAAGTTTTTATTCTCACACAAACACATGTACACAGCGTAAAGTAATTCTCGCAGAAAAAACAAACCGCTTATTGCCGGTTTACATAATTCTACTTAAGGTTTATACTCCGAACGAAATAGCTGACTAAAACCGGTTATGACCAATTAAAGGAGATTAATTTTAAACCGGTTCCAAGCCTTGCCCTCTAAAATCATTGACACTACACCAACATTTCTAATCATGTTATCGTATACATTTTTCAGATCTTTGAAGCTTACACGTAACTAAATATTACACGCAATCAAAATAACCAACCCAGATCATATAACTCCTGTCTGCGTGAAAGAATACAATAGCACTATAAGCGCAGCGAAACCGGAGCAGGTCATTAGTCTATATATAGTCAATATACTGTGGCGACCGAGGGTGGAATTTGTCCAGCAGCGTAAATCAGTTTTAGAACTTTTAGAAAGAACTAGAAATTTCTGGAAGGAAAAGACAAGGACGGATATATTTAGAAAAGGATAGACGATGAACGAAAGAAAGAGATAGATAGATGTTAGAACGGGATATATGTATAAACGAAAGTTCCCGAAAAGAATGATCGGGAAGGAAGAGACGGAGATAGATAGATGGTTTCTAGAAAATTCTTCCGGGTATATAAACAGCGTAAGGCGCGCCTACCAAACTATTTTAAGTTGAGTTCAGTCCAAAACGGTGAAGCGACAAGTGCGATACTAAAGAGTTGGAAGAGAAGATTAATAGAAGACAGAGGCGAATTAAGGGTGAATTTACTGACAAGTTTGGTGGACAGATACGTGAAGGTGTGTAGCGTAGTTCGAGAAGCAAGCTACACGCGATAATATCGGTGGTGGTCTACGCAATATCGGCGACGGTACTGAGGGTGTGACAACTTATCGTCGGTACTGTGGAACGTAGGTCGTGCGTATAGGGGCAACCCTGCAGAGAGATACTATGTGCGGCTGTGTAAGTCAATAAAATCTCTAAGTCAAAAACTGGTGTTTTCTTCTAATCCATAAGTGCGTACCCCCGCTCGCACGTAAATATATATTACATTAGTGTAGCTGATTTAAACCACGGAAAGGTAAAAGCGGGTACTTAGAAGTAATTTTCTATTAAGAAACGCATTAGCGTTGAGTCCTAATCATCTAAAGATAAGAACAAAGAAAGTAATGCAGGACTGTTCTGGAACTTTAAGTTAACTTGAATTTAAGACTAATATAGTTAAAAACTGACAGATAAAATGCATATTAATGGGATATGAGAATTACCTTAGCTAAGGGTAAAGTTACAATTCAGATACTCGTTTCCCTGTTTCATTTATCTAAGTATGTAATTAGACAGAACTGAAAAATTTGTGAACAGTGCTTATAATCCAAATAAATTTCACAATGAGTTTTAATTTATTTTCAAGTAAATCGTCTTGTAAGTGGTCTGAGGGCGGCAATATAAAAACATCACCATATAAAACTCAGTTTTAACGGTTTTAGCGTGGTAATTCATTTAATTTTGGTTATTCCGACATTTCGGCCCTTTTCAGTGGCCGTGGTCACGGACGACAAAGATGTCAATAATGTCGCGCTCAAAATCGTTAAAACGAAGTTTTATTTTGTATACAAGTCGCGAAAACTTAAGAAAATATCACCATATAAATGCTAATCATAGAATAGTAATATGTTTTTACACGGGTCTCAAGTATGTAGATTGCAATTGGCGAAGTATCTTCATACTTCGTTCATACTGAGTGCCAATCTATTTTGTCGAATAGCGGCAACTACAGACATATTTTGTCTCGTCTATCTTCTAACTTGTGCGTGTCGCATTTAGCAAATGAATGTTTTCTTTCTTGTAATATAATACAAAATGAAAACTTGAAAAATTACACTTACATGAATAAAACAGTCGAATTGTTTCAGTTCTACATAAAGCCAGTATACGATTTAGTAGATGGGACAACTGTTATCTTATGATTTAAAAATAGACCCTTAATAGAATAAACCGATCCAATGCTATATACATTGTTGCTACTAGTTACTTCGCTGTATTTTCCTTGAGTACATTGAACAAGTGCATCCTTCTATTTGAGGATTCAAAGCAATACAATTTAAAAGCAATAAAATACATCCGCACGTAGCTTGGTAACCTAGAAGTAATGTAATTTTTTTTTCTAGCTGGAGTACAACAGACAGAGACAGACGGTCCACCTGATGGAAAGAGGTTTGCAACACCACTGATGTCACCAACACGCGACCGGCCTCGAAGAAATTTTATGGCACCCGTTTTAAAAATCCCCATGCTATGGGAATACTTTAGCTGAGAGCTCATTCCAAATTCCCACGGTACGCGAGAGAAACATTCTTGAGAAATGCTGCGTACACGTACCCAGCGATGGCGAACGGAGCGGTAAAAGATGAATGATACCATTCTGAAAAGATCCTAAAGCGGTCGACTTTGGAGAGTCGCTTAGTAAAATTGATACCTGTCTAGATATGCTGTAAGGCATAGTTGTTGTTGATGCTTGTGATATTCATCATATGAATCTGCAAAAACCTCTTTAGTCCCTCAGTTCCTCAGAACACTCCCCATTGTACAGTTGGTAGAATACGCACGCCAAGCGTACACACGCTCTCCGTACGCCAAGCGTGTCTTAACCGTCTGTGAGTATGGGATCGTCGAGAATGCGAGCAGCTAGACGTAGAATACTGTCCAGGGCATATAGGTTACTTTTTGGGAATTGCCATAACGCTAGTAGCAACTCCAGAACTAAACCTAAACCATGCCAAAGCTAAATTGGCTATAAATAAACAAATTTGTTGCGTGCACATAAACAACAGTGAAAGTCCAGTCAGTGCGAATAAATTAAACTTACGGTCTGGTATGTCAGAGTTATTTATTTCCTCTATCTTCTACATTTTCATTTATTGATTTCGATAATCTTTGTCTAATACAGGGGGTATTCCGCAAGATTGGAAGTTGTTTAACATTTTCAATAAAAGCTTATCCCCACGGATATATATATATATATACTTGTCGGAGGGAAGCTATAATTATTGGATGTATTGTTGACTGGATGTATAACGCACAATATCATTTGTTTACATTTTAATTGCTTCTAAAATTGTTAATTTAAATTGGTTTGATGTCTTAAATGTTTCTATAACTAAAAGATCGTTCTAACCTAATAAAAGTTATGAATATTGTGATTTAATAAACGACCAATCAGAGCAGAGCATATGGCTCGGAGCGGGGTCAGACGCCCTCTATACTTGGTAGTATCTACTTCGGTAGACTGAGGAGTTTTTGTGGCACATTTGGTTGGTGGCAACAGGTCGAGTTGGACCCTTGACAATCTTAAACAAAGTATTGAATTTGGAAGTTTGAGCGGTGCCCTGAACCCGCTGCTCGGTCTAAACTATGTTAAAATGTGTTTTAAAACTAAATTAAAACTGTATAAACCGTTGGCCATGTGTTTTATGCTCGCATTTTACTCTGATGACGCCCACTAAACCTGCAATAACTAAAGGAGACGTCATGAGAACGAGGCCTTCTCCGACATACTTAACAGTATTTATATGTTCTCTGCTGGCAAAAGTGCAAAGGGTTGCTAAAAGAGGCGACCTAGGTTGAGTTTAGCTTGCATAGTTTTAGAAATATTTTTTATTGCCTGAGCTGATTAACAGGCTGTCTAGCCAACCCAATGACAATTGTTGACAGTCGCCTATAGAAGCTTGCTAATTCAGGGGCGGACGCGTTGCCAGCCTTTACGATAGAAGGGACGGAATAGGGGATTGAGATGGGAAGCTAAGGATAGTAAGAGAGAGAGAGATGATAATGGAAAAGATAAAGGTGGGTCACCGGAACTGTGATTCACCGTACGATATACGATTAGTGCAAGACTAACCGTTTCACACTGATATTCTTTGGAAGCATTGTATCACACCGGTCGGCTGGCCCTAAGAGCTGGAATCAAACTACTGATCTTAGCATTGATTGATCAACCACGTGTAGTAATAATTACATAGCTAACATAGCTTCACACATTTCAATGAGTTTACCCAACTTACTTTACAAGGGTTTCGTTCTGCACACGAGTATGATAAAGTATCTCGCGAGTTAGCTAAATAAGTTAAATTAGCTCGTGGTCTACAACCGGCTTAAGACTACACATCTGCAATTTCAAAAACTAAGCCATTCGACTAATGATGGTTCATTAGTGTAGATAAATTAGGATCGGTAGTGGTCTGTTATCTGTTATTAAAATAAGCACACAAGGATATTAATACACTATAATGTAAGTAATACACGACTGAAAAAAAAGTGACATAAGAGGACAAGAATATATCAAACACATGGTGTCAAAACAATTCAAATGTAACATGACTTCTGAGGTGCCAGTGCCAAGTCACACGACCTCATTTTAACTCATTTTAACAATTAGCTAGCTAAAAAGCCACTTGATGGCTATATGGCTAATGAGTGAATGAGTCGCCAACGATCAGTCGAAGACTGCCAGCTGAACCGTAAACTTGTCAATTTTCGGTTTTATTCAAAAACCATTATCCAGTTGGTGAATTGATAAAGAACTATTTTGTGAACCACCGTAATTTAGCAGGGGGCTGCAATAGCTAATGTCTATCTTGCACCTAATACGGTTGAAAGCGGCACATATAGTATTACAGGTCACGAGAACGTTTCAATGCATTCTTTTGATGTACTGTAACATTATGAGACGTCATCTTTAAACAATTCTGTTTCGTACGCTTCAATAAATTTCAATTTCAAAATCATGTGACTTGAAGCGTATTGTATTGAGGTCGTAGACCTTCATTTATTATTATTCAACTGATCGCTTTTATGTGCAGATAAGACAACGTGTAATGTTTTAATGATAACGAATTTAATCATTTACACCAACAAGTAATTATAACTGAAGTGTCTGTGATTCCAGAATTAAGTTATCTCGCTTGGGAGTTTGTTACGTTCCTCCTTCTACTTTTAATACTAATAAAAATAGCTTTTAACGCGGTGGTAGACTCATGAATTTCAATAAGTAATCTGTAAGAATCTTTTTTTAAATAACTACATTCATTTTCAAACTTAAATCAACGCTGTTAAATGAATGACCTTTTTTAATATTTCTCTGTCCATCCAGGGCTTAATGAATTTGAATCAACATTGCAGATATTAAAAGTAATATTATTTTAAACTACCCTATTCATTACAAATATCTTGAGAAGCTCACAAGATACGACTTTAAATTCCAAATCCTACACGAACGAAGTAACTGACGCAGCTAAGAGTATGTAGGTATATTAAATTCGCTACCATCAAGGTGCAAATAAAACAATTTCACTTCCAAATAGATTACAAACATTTGAAACGGTAAAAGATGGTGTTTGTATTTCAGCACTAACAGATAATCAATATAATTGAGGATCCGACTTGCAGCACTTGTAACAAACAGAAGATAGTTACTAAGCTCAAACAGAAACGCTAATAATACACTACTTTACTTGGGAGTTTTTTCAAGGAGAAATCTAAAGAATGTTTTGCAGTACATTTGATACTGAACTATAGTCATTCATAGTATTCTTACATTCTGACAAACTCTATAACTGTTAGTTGACCTACCTTAACAAGTTTAACAACTTTGAACTCTTAATGCAAAACCGGTTCGGAGAGCAATGGTCTATATATTAGTTGCACTTTTTCCACTACAACATTAGACTTCATATTTGTAAGAATGGTGGTGTTATAAAATTTCTCGACGCGTCGCCAGCCTATTTACCTGTTTTTATCAATAACAGTAACTAATATAGTATAATGATCTATATATAATATTTTTGTTCGCAAGTAAACAACGGGCACGCGGTCCACCTATCTGTAACTGGTTATCACCGCCCATAGACATCTTAGCGAGCCGATGCTTTGCCTACTTCATTGACACTGAACATCTGTTTAGGGGCCATTCATAAATTACGACAAACGTTAAGGAGGGGGGAGGGGATCGACATTGTGTGACATGGGTCCTAAATTTCGTGACGTCACATTTCAAAATCTAATATATTTAAGCTAATTACGGAACTGCTGTTTTAAATTAATAATTTATTGATAAGAAATTACAAAATATGTAACGTCACATCAGGGACGGAGGAGGAGTCTCACGAATTCCCCCAGGGGGTGCCGCACTGGACTCCCCTCCGTCCAGGAAGCGGTACAAGGGGATGCGTCCCCGGGGCCCCGAGCGGCCACTGTCACACTCCCCCCTTCACTCCGTGACAGTGGTGTCCCACCTTTCCGCCTCCTCATCCTAAAAGCCTTCCCTTCCTTCCAAACCTCCTCCCAAAACACTCTTCCCTTCCGAAGCTAGGTGGCCTTCCCCGACTCCGACCGCTGACGCTGCTGTAAGCGCGAGGCGGCGGGGAAAAGGAAAGGAAGGAGAGAGAGGGGTGATGGCGCAGGAGCAATCCTCGCAGCCTCCCCCTCCCCCTATCACGAAGCCCCCCCACCGCTGACGCTGCCAGGAGCGCGGAGCGGTGAGGGGGGGAGGAGAGGGAGGGGTGAAGGCGCAGGAGCAATCCTTGCAGCCTCCCCCTCCCCCACCGAAGGAGGATAGCGCCCGTGACTCCTGGCAGCCACGGGCGGGCGGCAGCGGGCGTCGAGGTCTGGGGGATCAACATGACCTCCGCCCGCACTGATGCCGCGAGAGGGCGCGAGAGGTAGCCGCGCGTCCCTGTCAGGGCCGGGGAAACGTCATTCCCCGGCCCGCACACAGGAGAGGCCGCCTCTGTTTACGAGGCGGCCAGCCGCTGCCGGGGTTGCGGGTTAAGCTCGCGCATGTACCGCGACCCCGGCGCTAGGCGGAAAGAAGGCTCCCATGGGGTTTTAGTGGGTATACCGGCGCCGGTCGTATTGATTAATGGGCGTCGGGGAGCCCCACATACCGGCCGCGCATGATCCCCCGCGCGGCTGACGATGCGACAACGCATTTCCCCATGTAAAAAAAAAAAGGAGTCTTACGAATATGCCCAGCTGTGACAAGGACGGGGGAGGAGTCACAAAATCACGAAATTCGTGTGACGTAATTTATGTATGGCCGCTTACGCCTTATTCGAATTGACCCACATTGGCTATGTTTCACTAGAGTCTCACAACCACCACGATTTTACCCATTCCACTTGCTTGCCGGCGTTACGAGTGAACCCAAGTGGAACGGCTATTCGACACAACTCTTGACATGAGTCGTTGCGAACGTTGTGTGATCTAAAATGATGACGTGATTAGTGACGTTTTTGCACTAACACAACGACCGCGGTCGCCTTGTGGAACGGCTAACGGAGTTTGGACGTTGTGAACTACTAATGGAACGCCTCAATTGTAGCGCTTAGGAAAAATCGCGGGATAGAACTCATTCCACAGCTTGCACACGTTCGGTGTACACCTAATTAAAATTTAGAATATTTAGTTACACCATTATTTGAAGTGACCCATATTGTAGTTCTTTAAAAAATACACTTTTTGAGCGTGGTGACCGATAGAAAACAAATCACCTATGTATACATATAACCTACATGTATATTTACGGGGCGCACATGCGGTGAGTGTGGCATTATAAAGATATGGTAGATACCTATAAATCTATATACTTTCTCACAAACAGCTGCTTAAGTAGGTATTCGTCCGAATTCGGAGCAGTTCGTCTCGATCCGTGCGAGCTTCGTACAGTCGTACCATACATACACGTTAAGCGAACGCTCGGCCGAGCTACATGGTAGGCGGAGTTGGTGGGTGCTAGGTTTCATTTTAGTTACGGAATTTCTTGATTCGGTCGCCGCGCTCAAAGTCCGAGATAAAAGCTATGCAATAGCTTAAAAACCGCGGGAAAGTGCTTATTCCACAACTTTCACACGTACGATTCCGCCTCATTGAAATTTAGAATATGTGTTTTTCGCCATATTTGAAGTCACCCTCATTGTAGCGCCTTGGGAAAACCGCGGGAGGGGAATTCATTCCACGTTCATTTGCACACGTACGGAAAAATGTCACGTACGGTGGACGTGTGCCAGAAATTGTGAATGAATTTCCACAAACAGGGAATAGTGAATCATTACAAGGAAGATAAAACATGTAAAATCTGGCATAAATGAAAAATACCACGCGATGTAAAATGGTTCAATAATTATTAACGCTGCGTACGACGCAAAATCAATTTCGTCGAGGAAAACTACTTAATATTATACCGTAATTGAACTATGACAATTACAATATATAGTAATGGTTTGAACCAAGTTTCTCAACAAAGGGCGGTCTAAATTACGTAATCAGGCCTTGAATGGGTTAATGTTTTCTTATTTTTATTAACAAAAAAGACTAGAAGATATTCAAAATCTTATAATAATATCAGCCCGTAAACTTCTCAATGCAGCCAGCATTGAGAAGTTTACCGGCTGATTTTATACACAGGCCTGCCCTATATCGGGGGAATCGGATGGTAGACATCATGCTTATCCAAAGCTGATAGATTGAAGGGTTAAACAAATTCACATATCAGTAACATCGATACAGTGAAAATTTACGACATTAGTCATAAAAGTATATTCTGTATAGTAAAATACAGGTTGAAAATGTACTATAATGTTGTATGGAAAAACAAAAACTTCGTTTAAAAAAACCGACTTCAAAAACTAAAAAACTAAAATGTATAAAATAACTTATTTCTAAAGCTATTATTATTAATATATATATTATCTAAAACATCTTAAAGTCGGTGCTTAGTAATTTTGAAAATATAGTAATGTTTATGTTTTACTAACACAATTATAAAATTACATACTATTGAATACAATGTAAGAAAACTTAACTTATTTGTATTGTATTCTACCCATAGTCCCTCAAGGCTATAAGTAAAATACTGAGCCCAGATCACCGTCTTCTATGGGTAAGGTTCCCAGAAGGCTGGCTACGTTTCCTCGCTGGATCGCCATACTGATCCGTTGGCCGAGGTAGGCACCAGCCCTCTGATCACCTGAAGAGTCGATGTTTACTTTTTACTTTACACCTGTTTTACTTATTATTCGTAATAGCGAAATAAAAAGGGTCCTAAATCCTAATAGCCAAAAGTATTTTTTTAAACATAAGTGCTCGGGACTAACAGAAGGAAAGAAAGAAAAATATTTATTTTTAATAACGACAAAATACACTAAAAATAGTACTAACATAAAAAAGTATATATAAAATTATACAGAAATTGTATGCCGCAATTGGGAAATGAGGTTGGCACTCAGCATTTTGCTGTGCCGAAACGTAGTCCGACACAGCGCTGATTTTTCCTGAAAAAACGTATAAGTACCAAAGTACGTAATCATAAAGGGATTAATAACTAAGGCTTGGAAACGGTAAGAAAGTCGAACCGGTTACAGCCATAGGCACTTTTCGGTTTTATTCTAACTTCAAGCTCAATTAAACGGTTTTTGGGAACATTTCGTTAGCATTTGAACGAATATTGATTATTTCATTGCATTGAAACTATTGTAATTCTTTTATGATCGTCTTCTTTTGTTTACTTATTTATTGGCAACGTTTCTAGAGAACAGCCTATTGTTATATTGCAATCGTTTACCGCTTGCGGCTGTAATCATTAGCCAGGACGTTGTTACGGATTTTAAAGTACAAGCTGATTCTAGGAAATTCGATCCACATTGCCGGGCGGGCACATTACATTTTTCCAGTATAGAACGATGGCCTGTTTGAGGGAGAGGGGCAATCGAGCGAGAACCACGATCAAGGCGAGACGTGTGTACATTCGGGACTATATTAGTGACGGAATTTGCGCGTTTTATTGAATTACGACTTTCTGCATTACATTTGGATTTGTTGTGGCTATATTTGTACCTGTGTTATATGTCTTTGTATAGCTCTAATAAACTATAATAATTCCAACAGCATTTTGATTCAACTCCCGCAACTCGTAACAATACGTACCGCTGAAGAGTGGAACTCTTCACAATCGTCTGTTTTTCCTAAAAAATACATTTTAAGTGTCTTCAAGTCTCAGGTGAACAGGTATCTTCTAAGAAAGCAAGTTCCAACTTAGACTGCATTTCCCCCTGACCATCAGGCGCGATGTCAGTCAAACGCGAACCTATTTAATATATATAAAAAAAGATTACCACACTCCGCCCGGAATAGTTGACTAAAACCGGTTAATACACAGAGTATGTAAATCGGAAGAAGTTTATAACAGAAAAACAAATTTAGCAAACCACCTTGTAATATAGTAGTTTATAAACGTTTCGCAATAAAACGAAGTCAGCCTTCCCGAAACTTTTATTTTACAAACGCAATGTCATAATAAAACTTTTAAAACAACACGAAATGTTTGGAAGTTGAACTCGAAATGAGTCACTAAACTCCTTTTTTACAAGACAGCCCAAAGTTACAAGGTCGCAACGAAAATACCGGCTGGTTTGAGATAATCCTGACTAATAAATTTACATGTAGAACGGATGGAGAACGATTGGAGGATTGAAGAAATAATACTTGGGGCGACTACTTGGTCGTTCCAAGTATCGCTGGAAGGATGAAATGCGTTGCGAAACGGTGTACATATATAGAATAGGAAATAAAATAAAACTAAAAATTTACCATTTTATTTTGTATTGTAGGAGTTCAGCAGACAGGCAAACGGCCCACATGATGGAAAGCGGTCACCATCGCCTATGGACACATTTGCAACACCAAAGGTGCTTCAAATGCGGTGCTGCTCTCTTAACCGGAACCTGATCACTAATGCCGGAACACAACTCAAGGTTGCTATGGCGACATACTTTAGACCAGAGGTGGTAGCCACCCAGTTTTGCGAATGTCCTACCACCTGGCCTTGGGTTGTTTTGTCGCCTCTTACGACAGGCCGCCCAGCCGCAGAAAATCCGTTCCTGCACGGATAAAAATGCCAAGAATCGGACCCGGAGCATCAGCATTGTAGTGAGGTTGGCCGAAAATAATAGTTTTTAAAAGAACTAAAAAACACGCTTTCATAAAAAATCCAACTACTAAACAGAAAATAAAATTTAATAAATTTGGTTTCTGATGAATGGGGTCTTTAAAAAAAGCGTGGGGTGTATTCAAAGCGCTTTTTCTTCTTCTTTAATATCTTAAATAGCGCTTTTTAAGACCTATTTTTATATAGCTATTTTTCATTTTTTTAGTTGATTATTTTGTAAATGTTTTTTTTTTTAATACAAGCTTTTGAGATCCTGCATATCATGTAGCAGCAGAGTGCTAGCCAAGACAAGTAAAACGAGCCCAAACACGACGGGTCTATCTTGTTTAGTACAGGAGTCCCTATGGTCAGCTTCCGACTCCATCATAAGATCAGCTCCATGGTACCATATTATTGCACTGTCACGCGATATAAACATACGAGCCCAGACACGACAGGTCATCTTGTTTAGTACAGGAGTTCCCATGGCCACCTTTCGACCCCATCATCAGATCAGCTCCATGGTACTATATTATTGCATTGTCATCGACCTTTGACAGGTGTGCAAAGTTTGAATTAAATCTGATCGTTCAAAGTAGTAGTAGTAAAAATCGAGCTCAAAGGTGTCGGTTACAAACATACATACATACAGGTGAAGCTAATAAAAGCGTGTTAATTAAAAAAAGCACGCATTAACTGCTGGCAAAGTTCAATCTTCACACTCCACTATTTATGCGACAACCGTGCCTTTCTTTCTAAATCTACCAAATAAATCAGTATCAATACGCATTGGCCAACAAACCGGCCATATGGTATTGCGTATTTGTATATGTGACCTCCATGCAGCGTGCGCGTGAGTCATGTATTTAACAACAAAAGCGTCGCATCGGCCACTTGAAATGTTCAAGGTGTATTTTATATTTCCTAGTCGATGCGTTGAACGGTTTACAAAGTTACCTATCAACACGAAATTGTTTTTTTATTGTACTATACACTTATCACAATCTAGATTAATGTAAAGCGAAATTATTGTATGGGAATGACTAAAAGTACCCAGAAGCTTAATGTTGCTAACTGGTCCTTTGCAGGTGTTATTATCCCTTCGAATTTGAGTGATCTATTGCTCGCGCTAATCCCTTTGTATGTCTCTCGGTAAGACGTCATAAATCCTTCTTTCTATTGTTTGCATTTCATGAGCATTCCTAGAAGCTGTTAAGTTTATAAGTTAAGAATTCAAAGGAACAGCGGGCATGTTGCTAGGAGACCATGTCTGATTTACAAATATATAGAGTCGGTCCGTCGGGTATGAGTTAGTTGAGGTTTAACTGCGATCAAGCATTACCTAGTGTACTTTCGGAACGAGTATCTTATAGTGACGGACATTGCGCGATTTATGTCATTACGATTTCCTGCTTTGCGGTTAGGACTTGTTGTATTCGTAAGAACTGTGAATTACTTGTGTGTACTTCTTATAAACTCTGTGATCATTCCAACGGCATTTTAAATGCATATCCCACAAATTCGTAACAATATTAAAAAATGCATTTCGAATAATCAAAATTAAAAATACGAAAGCCTCGAGAAACGATTGTGATCACCTTGATTGTTAACGGGCGGTAACGGTATATATAATTATTTTCATCCTAACTGCCTTATACAGAATTATACGGTATACAAAGCAGTGCTTAAAGAGTGACAAGATATTAAAATCGCGTGTATGTCACCGAACTTCTGGTAAACCGTTTGACCGATTTCAATTAATTTTCTTGTGTCTTTTCAATTGGGTCCCGGGGTGGTATAGATTCACAATTGGATCCGCTAGATGGTGCTGGAATCGGGTTCAAGATATTCATTTTTTCAGAGCAGGACGACACCTGCTGGGCTCGCTAGTATATCTATTATATATTTTAGGTGATACGGAAAGCGAAATTTTTGTACCTTTTTTAAGCAACCTGCGCGCACTTGAGATTTGACTTAGTTAATGTTTACGTGGACAAGAAAAACATAAAGTCAAAATTTTATATAATATATATATGAACTAATTAAATAAAACATTAATTGATAACATTTAACAAAGTGTCCTACAAATAATTTGTACTTGGCAAATAGCAAAGCTAGCACCACAATTGGAACAAACTATTAGGTACGTTCTACTACCCTACATTAGATTATAAGGCATTCATGTAATTCTATTAACTAAATATGAATTATAATTATTCAAATTCAATTATTATTATCATCAGCTTAAGAGTTTTAACCAATGATTAGTCACTAGTTGTCCTAAATACAGTTACATAAGCAGTTTTAATATAGAATTCAATCTCACGTCCTAAGCAAAATTCTCATTTCCTTTTAGAGCATCAAGCTTGAACGCTAAAGCGCTGTAGGGGAATTCCTCCGTGCCCTTATGCGTTGAATACGAAACCTTCATAGTCTGACACTGGTATATTATTACTACAATATTGACGGTCTCTATTCTTGAGCGGGCTGAGGCTTAGATGGCTTAGCTCACTGCAAAGCAGAAACTCCGGGTTCCATTCCTGGCATAGTGAATTTCGGAAACGAATTTTCTGCGTTATCTGTTACAGTCTAGAGGTCTGGGATCGGTCCCAGAGTAGTTCGTTGTATATGTCCCAAAACACAATAGTAATTTGTTACCTAGATTAGACCCTAGTCAATTAAAAACTGAAACTCCCTAAACCAAATAATAGTTTGCAACAAAAAATATTCTAAGTCCAAATGTCGCTTCGCTGTCGATAAAATGGCAGTAAGGGATCGACAAATTATAGTTCCAAAAATTTAGATCTGACACCTTAATAGAAACAACGGACATCCTGGTATCGTTAAAGTTTGCTTATGTTTTTATTAAAATCGGCACGCTTAAGCCGCGGGTCGCGTGACCTCTGTGATTTAGGTGGCCACTGAAAATCAGTGCTGTGTTAAACTACGTTGCGACTCGGCAAAATATGAATGCCAAGCTCATTTCTCACATTACGGGATTTTTTTTTAAATATGTTTTTTACTATGTCATATCCCTTCTTTACTTTAATAAACTTCAAAAGAAATTCTTTTTAACCTTCAAAAATAAGAACTTGATATCTTTAAATATTACTTACATTGTAGTTTGTCGGAGAATAGTAATTCGTTACGATACAATCATTTTTGAAGATCAAAGAACTCTTCTAAAATTGCAAGATAACACATTAGAGCAGCAAAGATGCGATATGTGTTTTGTTAGCGTCGCATTTAGTAATACATATTTTCTCTCTTTTTTTATTTTCTTCCATCCATGGAGCTACTGCTGGGTTTCTGATTGTAAGCACTGTTTTGAATGATAATGTGAAAAATTAAACTACTAAGCGAGTCTTATAACTCGGCTACCATATCAGACGAAGAACAGGCCTGAGACCGGTAAATTTTGCTCGCGTATGCTCCTAAGGCTAAGTACGAACTACCATAATATCGGACTCATCCTTTCACAGCTGACTCTGGCATTGATAAATAATAGTGAGCGCCGGTCTGAGGTTTTATGTAAGTTATATTTAAATGCGTATGTGTTAAACAAGACTAAATTCACACGTTTACACATTGTGTATCAGTAGCTTTTGCTCGCGGCTTTATTCGCGCCAATGTAAATCCCTTGGGATCCATACTTATTTCCGGGATAAAAAGTAGCCGATGTGTTATTCCAGACTATCTCCGTGCCAAATTTCACCCACAACCGTTCAGCCGTTCTGGCATGATTATAAGCAACAAACATCCATCCAAACTTTTGCAGTTATAATATTAGTATCGGTGTCAATATACGGCTCTGCTATATTCGAATTACAACATCAATAATGTCGAATTCCTTTATCGTAACGATAATTATTACCTACGGAGAGTATTCATATTTGTCATACGTTTACACAAGTGCCACGTTCGGCCCCCTGGTACAGACGTGTGTGACGTCACAAGGTCAAAACTGTTTATCGTTCTGACAATCAAAACTGACAATACAATCGGCATAATTATGGAAGATCACAGTAATATTGTACTGTGTGAATCTTTAATATAATGTATTAGGTCGGTAAATGACAAGCTTCAGTAATTTACTGCGCAGCTCGCATCTGATATAAAGCCGACCATAACCGTGGCGATACTTAATAACATTTAGGACTGGTTTTTAGAGGAAAATATAATTCTACAACGCAAGGGGATTCCCAACTAAATGCCATTTTGCGAAAGACATTGTACTTATTCCGGGCCATCTTAAGCGAATTAAGAAGTTAGGTAGCTATATGGCAAATATGGAACTGTTATACATTCGTCATTAATATGCGTCCGTCTGTGTATGTCACAGACATTTTTCTCAGAAACTACATGGTTTATAATATTAATAATTTATTTCGAATTTATGTTGGTTACGAAATTACGCAACGAATGCGCCCGTGGCACGCCCACTATGTTAATAAATTATTTGTAACCGAAAACTCGTGAAATTAGCTTAAAAATGTTGTCAGTTTTTCTATATTAATTTCGGCTAACGCCACTTCTGGTGATGGTAGCCCGTACGATGGTAGCCATAGAGTGGCAAGCCCGCCATTGGAAATAACCGTGAAATAACAATACTTAAACACACTTCGTCCTTTGTAGGAAACTCTTTTGCCGTACACGCTGTTCGCCTGTAGAACTTCATCCCCCTGAAAATCAGACAAGCTACGTCCATTTGTACATTCAAACACTTGATCACTGACCATTATATGTCCATGCAATAAAATTTGTTGCAGTATATGGAATTCTATTATTGTTTCGCATGCAATTTATATTATATATTTTATTGTTTATTTTTATTACGATTGAATTAGTTTTAATTGAGTTAAACCACCATTTTTTAATGTCTCCTGAAACGCCGGGTTGCCTGGAAGAGATCGCTATAAGCGATAAGGCCGCCCACTGTTCTAATGGCAATATTAAGGACCTTACTTATAGTCTTTTCTTAAATTTAAAGAAACTACTCAACAACTAATTAATGAAAATCTTACCCATAAACTCCTCTTTAGTCGAATATTTTGGGTACAACCTACGTTAATCATTCAATTCGTTGATTTTCATTCCGTTGATCTGTGCTCCTCATAGGTACACCACAGGTAATACAAGTTTATAAGTGAAAAAAAGATAAACATTAATAAGGGCCTGATTCTAACTCTCTTACTTAAGAGATGCCTAATCGTTTCTGAACGAGATTATTATAAGTAAGGCCGTAAATGTCTAGCTTTAAGTTATGATGAACACTAAAGAGTTTTCATTAATTCATTCATTGATTGAACCTTGTACCGAAATCAGGAGAACCTACCATTGAAACGATTGTGTCCGGCGATTTTGATCAGATAGTAAAAGCAGAGTTGCATCCCTGCTGTGCCGGAATGATCTACAACACAGCGTTGATTTTCAGTGCCAGCCTTCCTTCCGCGAAAACATATAAGACGACCGAAGGTGAAGGTCGTGCAACGAGGTCGTGTAACCTCCTAGTGATCTAAGAACCGTATACACATAAATAGGCTAATTGGCCGTGCTAATCACATTTCACACAAAAAATACCACACATATCCAGTCTGTGGGGTGAGTCACGGACTGTTTACGTAGAAGCGTTATCGCGTTACGCTTAATGTTGGCATGTGCTATCTTAATTCACTTTAAAACTTTCAATGCAGTTTTTTTGCAAGATACTTAACAACAGTGATAGTGATTTTTTAACGTCTTCAAATAAAAATTACTGTATTTTGCAAAAAAAAACAATGTTTTACCTGGTAATTGTATCAAAATGATGAAGCTAAAAAAATATTTTTCATTTTTACGTTACGTACATGGTACCAAATAACAATTATCTTGACGCTGTACTGAATCAAAGAAAAAAGGATTATCAAAGTCAGTTGAGAAACAAAAAAATTATGACTGAACATACATAAAAATATATTTACACGACGAATTGAGAACTTCCTCCTATTTTTTTAAATTGGGTAATAAAACTCTATTTTCATCTTTATTTATAAAAGGCTTAAACACAACTTCGTATGGGTCAGGAAATTCTCTGCTAGGAGTTTACTCCAAATGGAATTGTTGAGTACACGGGCGTAAAAGCTAGGTGAAAAAACATAAATAATGGTATGGTGAACTATGGTCTATTAGTTTGTATACGTGGTATAATACGGCCGTCGTAACTTGGCGAATGTGAACATAGGCTCTGCGAACTTTAGCGCATGTAAACTCCTGAAGAAAATACAGTGACCAACTAGTACAAAGCAAGGAAAAAATACAGGGATGAAGGGCGACCAATTGTATTCAATGACGAGTCGTATGCCCACTCATCACACGAGTGTACATGCTCTAAAGTTCGCAGGGCCTATGTTCACATTGGCCAAGTTACGCCGGCCGTATTATATATGGTGGTAATTTTTTTACATTATCTGAATTATAAAATTCTAAACATACCGTATCAGTACATTGAAATTAAAAAAACCCAACTGGTATAGACTATATAAAAATAGGAGAACACGATGCAAGTTCTTATTTTTTTAAATCTGTTTGTTGGTTTGTCTACTTGTTCGGGATCCATGAAAACTAAACTAAACATAAAAACTACTAGGCCGACTTCGATACAATTTTCCCTTATCGACAGCAAATTTTTAGACTTCAAATTTGCGCTACTATTTTTCACGAAAATCCCGCGGGAAATTTTCCGGGAAAGATTTAAAATGGCCAGATTTTGTTTTCAATATATTTTATAGTTTTCGATTTTTTGATCGATCGATGATTATCAAGCAGCTATTGTAAGTAGTACTTGGTACAAACCTGAGCGTGCCTGAGTTGATTGACGAGGGTGGAACATCTCTCCGGGTCCTTTCTCCCATCGAACGAGTCCAACTCCGCGGCCACCATATTGAGGGCATCGTCCGCGAAGAAGAACTGCGCTAGAAGAGAACGGTCATCCCTCTGAAACAATAAAACTACTATTAAGATTCCTGCAATTCAAAAAAATTTACCCGAACAAACATCTACATGTGTGCGGAGCGGAGAAATAATAATAATATTCCTACGGTCAGGCGGGCTGCCTGCCGCAAGAAGCGACAAAACAACCCGCAGCCAAGTGATAGGGCACTTGCTCGTTTGGTTGGCTACCACCCTTGGCCTGGAGTATTCCGCCATAACAGCTGTCGAGCTGTGTACGGTATTAATTAACAGATTCGTTTACCCCTCCCGAGACCGGCAGCATCATTGGTGTTTAAACGTACATAGACAATGGTAACCACTTTCCATCCAGTAAACCATCAGTCCGTTCATGTACTCCAGAATTTAAAAAAATGTCATTTCTGTCGAGCAGTACTCTGGTCAAGCTATATATATATATATATATATATATATATATATATATATATATATATATATATATATATATATATATATATATATATATATATAAGTAATATATATATATTGCTGTGATACTGTAAGCGGGTTTTATAATGCGTTGCTGGAGTATTTCACCTCTTCCTTTACAGATGTATTCCATAAGACCATATTTGTTTAATGATGGCTTTGTAGACCAATAGCTTGTTCTCAAGCGATAGTACGAAAAGTCCTATCAACCTCTGGATTTTTTCAAATTCAATATTAGCCTCTGTCCTCTGGGTCAGAATATATTTTTTGCAAGTCAATCTTTTATCAAGTTGTAGACCAAGATATTTTACACAAGAAGTGACTGGTAGTTGTTTCCAGTTCTATTGTTAGTCGTGGACAGTCTCCTTTACAAAGTGTGAATGTTATTTGTTGCGATTTATAACATTTTCAATTGTTTTTTATTATACTAGGTTTAAAAAAAAACCCTGTTGACGTGTCCGGGTTCTGGGCTCAAAATCCGGGGTTTTCACGCTTTTTTCCTAGTTGTCAAATTTTAGAGATGGCAACCCTAGATACAAGTAAGGTCAAAATTTAATAGACTGTAAGGTAAGCAAATGAATAGTAAGATAATGGTAATATGACCGGTCATTATAAACATTAAATCATAACCGCAATCGAATGATTAAATCGGTTATATTCAACATTTTCCACAGCCGAGTAACTCAAATGGTGTAAATGAGCATCCTTCGGTGAGTGTTACATGTTTGTGTCGTTTGCTGTTGAGATGCCAAGACCGTAGTTCCTGAACCTCTAAAATAAAAAAAAACTTCGTTTAAAAAAACCGACTTCAAAAACTAAAAAGTATAAAATAACTTATTTCTAAAGCTATGTATTATTATTAATATAAATTATCTAAAATTAGTTTTTAAGTTTTTAAAGTCGGTTTTTTGAAACGAAGTTTTTATATGTTACTTTTTAGTGTCTAGCTATGTATGGGTGAACTTACGAATGGTGCCGCGCTTCTTAAAAAATATAGGTCCCAAGAAACGGGAACATAAAGATGTTCGTAAAATGTAAACTACTGGGCCAAACTATGTTAAATTTTTAGGGGACCAAATGGCAACTATTCCGCATCAAACTAAACAAGAATCACGTAAATCGGATCATAAATCTCGGAGTAATCGGCGAACATACATAAAAAAACAAATAATAAAGATCCGACGAATTGAGAACCTCCTCCTTTGTTTGAAGTCAGTTAAAAAGGCGTCACCAAATCTTCAGATGATCAGAGCTGGCGCCTACCAGGGGCAACGTTTCAATTTTGCGAATAAGCGAGGTAACGTTGCCAACCGTTCTATTCCCTACCCATATAATATGATGACATAAACTCAGTATTCTTCTGGGAATTTAAGTTAGAATTCAATAGAACTAATAGTAAGTATTAATTTATTATGTTTATGTATTCTTTGTTGTATTAGGTAAATTTTTACGTATATTTGGATGTTATTAAACAAATTGAATTAATTATAAATATTACTCCAAATTAAATTGGAGCGTCCCCCAACGGGTAATTAATTAAAAAAATAAAACTAAAATACACATTCAATTTTAACACTTGACACGCGATAGTTTCATCAAACGTAATACGCCATAACTGTTTAACAAGGAATACATCATATCCTTCGTATGTAGATAATCCCAATAACATCCTGATGTGCACGAAACGAATAGATGCGTAACTCGGAAACGAGGTTAATTATGCCACCTTTATCCGATTTTCGAATGTCTTACACGCGTAATTGGGACATCTTCGCGTCCTGCACATTGTGTTTCAACGATTTTTATGTCACGATCCACCAAAAAACCAAAACGTTAAGTAAAATGTCTTGCGATATCTTTACTGCTAATTTGCAATAATATTTAAATTAATGGTTTATATACGTTGTATTTGTGTATAAGTCTTATTTTTTTAACAGACTGCGACCGCCTTTAATAACAAACGGGACCCAAAGATTGAGAAACGATGTATTAGCATAAATTTGATTCGTAAAGTCGGCCATGTGCGATCAGTCTTAAAACAGGGAAGTTCCGTATAGGCGACGAACGTTCGCTGTTTTATCAGGACTAAAGAACTTTGAAAAGCATTTAATAAAAATACCACTGTTTTTTCAATATTTTATTTTTACTTGCAATGCTTGTATGTATAATACATACATGTATGTTCGGGTCAAATCATGCAATTAAATCGATTGTGATTAAATTTTGCATATGTAACTTTGCACTTGCGCCGTTATAAAAAAAATAGATATACTCCATTGAAATGTTACATGGGCTTTGCATTTGTTAGAGGACGCAATTTTATTTTTGGGACATGTGTAGAAGCTTAACCTCAAGTTTGTGGAGTCACCACCCTTGTCCCCCGGCCGCCATCTTGAAAAAAGTGGTGAAAACACTTTTTACGCGATATCTCGGAAATGGAGATATCAAACTTAATGGAAGAAAATGAATTTGAAGATGAACTTCCAACTATGACTCCAATTTTAACTCCTATCATTCCTCAAACTTTCACATTTGACGTTGATTTAGATTCTGAGCCCCCCCCCTGGACCATCGAAGAAAAGTCGATTAGAGTAGATAAAAAATATTATGATGTCGAGGATTACCTTATAAGCAAGATGTCCGTGGAGTAGGCCTATTGGGGATACCACGTAAAAAAAACGCGCCTACGGACTCTACCTCAAAGGTGGCAGGGAAAACGGGGGACCTTTTCTACCTGCTTAACATTAGATAAGTTAAACTTGGTAAGTTCTATGGTAAAGAAAAGAGTTAGGAATGAATAAAAAAATCTCACTTTTTTGCTTATAACTTCTTTAATTTTTAATTTTGGGCAAAAAGTTATATATATACATATTTGTAGGCAAACCAATTTGCTACAAATTATGACTGTGCAATTTTTTTGTAAGACGCATAGTTTCCGAGATATCGCGAAAAAAGTGTTTTCACTCCTTTTTCCAAGATGGCGGCCGGGGGACAAGGGTGGCGACCCCACAAACTTGAGGTTAAGCTTCTATTAACCCCCCCACACAAGTCCCAAAAATGAAATTGCGTCCTCTAAGAAATGCAATACTCGACCCTTAAATTGTAAGATTTTAATGGAGTAATAAGGCCAATGACATTTCTAATGTGTATCAAAGTATGTCATTGTCAAGAGTTTAAAAAAGTTCGGACGGCGGTCAATTATCATATCTCTTACGAAATTCAAAATTTTGAATTATCAGCTGATCATAATTTCTTTTATCAATATTATTATTTGTTGTCCATTTATACTCCATGCAAAGGTCATCTGAAAGAAATCGCCAGGGGCGATAAGACCGCCGATTAGTTGTTTATTAATATTCTTGATTTTATGTAGCATTTTTGTATAATAAAGTATATTCTATATTAGTGTTGAGTAGATGACACATGTTTATTATAAACAGGCGTCAACTACCCAGTTCAGTTTTACCAAAATGGTTGCGGCACCCTAAAATCGAAAATTGTTTGTTATTGAGATCCCCATCATCCATAACCTACAAGAAAAACAGGCTGAACGACAGAATATGAATTCAAAATATCAAGTATAAAAATAGGGATTTACGTCATTGGCATACCATTTCAGGATTTAAATGTT
Source organism: Dendrolimus punctatus (assembly GCA_012273795.1). Classification (NCBI taxonomy): domain Eukaryota; kingdom Metazoa; phylum Arthropoda; class Insecta; order Lepidoptera; family Lasiocampidae; genus Dendrolimus; species Dendrolimus punctatus. The sequence continues at coordinate 7,058,255 of CM022549.1, forward strand.
GACGGCGTTTTGAGTAGGCAGTCCACGTGGCCTCGAATACAGATTTTACATGCATAAATAATCTCTACCATGCATATACCAAGGAATATATGCAGCTATGTTATTTCTAGACACTATTAGGAATAATTAAATTCCATTTAATATGATATTGTTACGAGTTGCAGGACTTAAATTAAAATGCCGTTAGATTTACTATAGAATTTATTAGAACTATACAAACACGTATAACAGAGGTACTAATATAATAACAACACGCGCAAAGCCCGTCACTAAATAGATTACCGAATGTAGTCCACAAGTCTTGCGTCGCTTGTGCTTATCGCTCGACTGCCGATCTCTCCATTGGGGCATTGCTTTATACTGCACACATACTATTCTTAGCCGCGTGGACTGAATTTCTTAGGATCACACCTGGCTTATGACTACCATAAAAAATGACAATACACAATGGGCTGTTTTTCCAAAAAAAAAAATTTAACATACAGTAAACAAAAGAAGTCCAAACGTCGAAAAGGAAAAAAGCGGCCGAAACGTCGGAATAACCAAAATCAAATAAATTACCGCGCTTAAAACCGTTAAAACGTAGTTTTATTATGTATACAAGTCGCGAAAACTTAAGAAAATATTGTCTAATGACACCACTTTACTTTTCGGCAAAATCGGCCTCGGGACTCCTTAGTGTTTTTCGATATTTAATATAGTTTGGGTTATGCCCTAAAGGCCCAATTGTAAAATTCACCTGTATAGTGAACACATTAAAATACTAGGATGGCCACTCTCCATTATGCTTATGCCTAGTAAAGCTTAAGCGAAAATCCATTGAGATGATAACCGTTCAAAATCAAAAGGTGTTTTTGTATGCACGAAACGTCATCCAACAGCTAAACATTAACGGGTCAACAAATAACACTACTAGTGATATATAATTGTATATATCCAAACAGTGTTAGTAGAATAGTGTTAAAAATTTAAAGAACCTCAGAAGAGGACAAAATAGGAAATGTAAAATAAAGTAATATAAATAGATAAAATAGAAATGTAATTGTAATGTATTTAAGAAAAAAGTAATAGAAAATAAGATTTGTAAAAAACTATATCAGAGTTAGATAAATAAAACAAGACAAGAAGACAAAAGACTGTCCTGAAATATGACGGAGGAGTAGGCGATTTACAAAAAAAGCTAAACATTTAATTTCTTTGTTTCGTGAGTGTGTCACACCATTATAAATTTAACCTATTAAAAAGAAGTCCAGTGTTCAAAGGTAGTGACGTAATTATATTAATTTTAAAAGCATATCATCAATGTTCGTGTAAAAGCAAAAACATTATAAACAATGAATAATAACTAATTAATTAGAAGCAGTTACTCAGTTTTTAAATTGATTGTAACATTATCTTTACACGTGTGTAAAAAGTGGTCTTGCTACATTATTATTAACTGCATAACAACAAGAAATCAATTTCATTGTTATTATACAATCTAAAAGGTCCGGTCTAGGTCAAGCGTCGAGCCCCATACGATTGGCAAACGTCCAAGTTGCTCTGCCGTATTGTAAAATTAAGGTTGGTATATTGACGATTTTAAATTGAACACACTTTCAGCTACACAATATATGGAATACAATAAACGTGTAATAACTTCCTAGTATGTCTTTCGTTGTCTATTCACGATCCCTACATCATACTATCCACTTACCTTTTTTCCATTGGTAGAAATTTGACATAACTTGTATTAGCTTTAAAATTATTTGGTGTAACATTATCTTAACGCGTGTGTATGCTACATTATTATTAACTGCATAATAAATTTCAATGTCATTACCTATACATTTAAATAAAATTGGAGTGTCTGTTTGTACTATTGAAATAACCGCTTTTTACTACATGCATATGAATATATATACGGTACATACACCAAAATAACATTTTTTTGCAATTTTTGTCTGTCTGTTTGTTCCAGATAATCTCTGAAATGGCTGGACCGATTTTGACGGGACTTTTATTGGCAGGTAGCTGATGTAATAAGGAGTAACATAGGCTACTTTTATTTTAGAATAATATTTTATTTTGGTATTAGGACGATTGTCAATCACCACGTGGGAGAGACCGCGGGGCGCAGCTAGTACAATCTATTTTTTTTAAAATATGTCTAGTCTTTGTTTGATGTTGTTCTAATTACAAATAATATTAAATGTTCATTAGTTTTTTTTTTACTTCTGTGAAGGTGACGTCACTGCCTGCCACTAACGGAAGACCAGCGCTGGTTGTTATCAACCAGCATTTTCTGAGTTAGGGCCTGTTTAAAGTTAGCTAACCTCCATTTTTTGTTAAACTGCTTATTTTTAATTCCTATTTTAAATAATTCTAAATAAACATTAATTTCTTTCTTTCTTTCTAATAATTGGTGTAGGACTGGACCACAGCGAAACGTGGTTCAAAGATCACTCACAGTTCAAGACACTTCGAAATGGGTCCAACAGCCAGATGCTGTTTGGATTTGATAAACAATAGGTATCGAGGACAAAACCGACAATGCGTAGCGTGTCACGAATGACACAATTCGTTAGGGCCTAGCCTATTTGATGGGCTCTATTTCACGCGAACTAAATAGATTGAATGGGCAACAATGTCCAGTACACAACCAAATATAATGTCAACTTGTTATACATATTGTTACAAGTTACGCAGGACTCGAATTAAAATGCCGTTGGAATTACTATAGAATTTATTAGAACTGTAAAAACACGTATAAAACAGGTACAAATATAACTGGATACAACCAGTAAAAACTGCACGGTCCATTAACACGCTCAAAGTCCGTCACTATATCGCACATCAAATGTACTACAAACGTCTTGCTAGTATCGTAATAGTCGCTTGACTGCTACACCAAAATGCGGGCATCGTTTTATACTATACTGTATACCTAATATAACAAAGGACTGCGTTGACTGAGGTTTTCCGAGAAAAGATAATTTGCACACCTGGTTAATTATTCCTGCATACGGCCAACAAAGTCGAAAACACTAACAATAGACTATTGTGTAATGTGTGTGTGCAAATTTTCAACACAAAGTAAACAAAAGAATTCCAAATGCGGAAAGGGTAATAGACCAGGTGCGCATTTCTGTGTCGGTAAGTAACAATATTTTGAGATTTTATGAACTCGTATCGTATCGTAAAAACGCACTTTTATTAATTACATGAAAAGCAATGCATATTATAAAATTTCATACATATTCATGTTTTTTTTTATTTATCATCAAAGATAGCAAAATTCAAATACCTTAACAACTGGGTTATAAATAACATGTAATTACACTGATAAAGTATCACATTATTATGTCCATAACAGTCATATCCGATGACCGAATTGGAAATTCCTTTTACAATTCGTGTATTATTAAAACATAGATCTATTCTGAGAAGGTTACCTAATAAATAAAAAGTTAAACATACATTTGGTAAGTTGAGAGATCATGCCGTATTTTGACGGAATCGTGCATTCAAAACATACTAATCTTGACGTCTTACCATGTGAATAGTCCGTATTCCTGCCTTGCTCTTGAAAACACGTAGGTGGACAGATGACACGAAATTATCAGTAACAATTGAATAGTTAGTCAATGTATCATTAGCTTTAAAAGCCTAAGCACGTGTTAAGGCACGTTACATAGATCCGGAAGACTTACTCTCAAACGCCTTTCGTCGTTTGTTTCCGTCTGATCAGCCCGAAAGAATCGATCAAATTTTAAACAGAAGAAATAATGAATAAAGGTTTCATTAAAATCAGAACAATGTAAGTGACTATATAACACAAAAATAAATGGTATCAATTTTCACGGGTATTTCTTAACTTCCATTATTTAAATAACATATTAAAACAAATGCATCACCACCCCGTGTGTGCTGTCTACATTAATTTATGCTGCCCTATCGCGAACTTTCGGTGCAACTTGCTAGACCCCGCACGCGCCGCATCGACCTTCCCGTTTTTTCGTCAATTTTTACAAGTGTTTTCAATCTACAACTAGATAATCCGAAGAAATCGTGCCAATGACTGTGACTTACACTCTACAATAGAAGAGTATCCACAGCACAGATAACAAGATGTGAAGTGGTTGTGCATTTTCGTTGAGGGAAATTTAAGCAACCTTGAGACTTTTAAAGTGAAAAAAGATCGCAATGTATCAATATTGTTCTTACGATGTTTATAAATTTTAATCACTTTAATATTTAATAACTAAAAAAACAAAAACAAAAGATCCCGACGAGTTGAGAACCTCCTCCTTTTTTAAAGTCGGTTAAAAAGAACGTATCAATCGAATAATTATAACTTGACTAAATTTAAAAGTAAAACAATTCAACTGTTTTATTCACGCAACTGTCATTTTTTATTTTCCCATGTTGTGTGTTATTCTTTAGAATATCTTTTGTCTGGTGATTGAAAATTCGCTCCGAAATTAAATATTTGAGGAGCTAATATGTACCCCGTCTAATCCTGAAAAACAATTTTGTAAACGCTTGGCTAATATTTTTCACAAAATATTCTTAAAACTAGGAGACAATTTAAGTTCAAAACACTTATTTCAAAAGAAAAATTGGCTAAGTATACCTATATATCATAAAAGGAGTTTTCACGACGCTTCGACTACCTGCTCAAAATGTCTAACCAGTTTTCAGGCTCTAGTAACATATAGAGAACAAAACCACCGAACAACTTTAAAGTGCTAGTATTGCCATTCCTAGCATTCTTCTTTTAAGGAAGTATTGAAAACACCAGCAGGGCCACGCTGGAATCATTATCATGATTACAACTCTTAGGGCCAGCCCGATCAGTGTAATACGACGCTTTCACAGAATATCTGCGTGAAACGGTTAGCATTGAGCTTAGTTCCGCTAGCCCCCTTCTCCTATCCTTATCCCACTTTCCCTATCCAATCCCTTCTACTCCATCACTCTTGTTTGATTCACCCTTGGAGTTGCTTACATCTATAGGCGACAGTAACCACTTCCCATATGCTGGGTTTTTTGCCTATTTGCCACCTTCGCAAAAGAAAAAACAAGGCTTAGAAATACTTTTTCTGGCGCTTGTTAGTAACATTAATTTACTTCGTTGATACAAAATAGGCTGTTAGACTGGTAAACAAACAAGTGCCTTTTGGACCAACTTTTTTCAGCAGTCTTCGAAAATTATAAATGAAGTGTCATTCGATTCGGAATGGCATCTAGATGATTTTTGAAAAAAATGAAGTTCCGCTTGCAAAAATTGTAAAAGTTATTAACACTTAACTAAAAAAAAAGGGGGGGGGGTTAGTTTTTTGCAAATATCTCAAATTCAAATAAAATTCCTAAATTTCCTAAAAAAGTCTCGACTCCCGAAACTGTAAGATAAATATTTATAATTTTCCCAGAGGGATGAAAATACGTTCGAAAACAGGTACTCTGGCTTACGCAAGCCACACCCACATCGGCCCTTTAATGAATAAATATTATTTAAACATACTAAATATGAAAATAAAAAATTGAAAAAATTCAGGCACTAACTGAATAGATAAATGAACAATAATCTGCTTGAAATTTTTTTTATAACAATTATTCATTTAGTTATTCAATAGTTAATTCATAAAAAAAATTTGCTTGAACATGAACATTGCAAGTGTGATAATTGTTAAAGTATAAATTTAAGATATTTTTCCTTTCTTGGAGAAATTCTTGAAAGGCTTTAGAATAGAACCCCGTTGGAAAAATTAGAAAATGTTTATTATTATTTTTTTATTAATAATTTTTTCAATTTTTTATTTTCATATTTAGTATGTTTAAATAATATTTATTCATTAAAGGGCCGATGTGGGTGTGGCTTACGAAAGCCAGAGTACCCGTTTTCGGTCGTATTTTCATCCCTCTGGGAAAATTATAAATATTAATATTACAGTTTTGGGAGTCAAGACTTTTTTAGGAAATTTCCTCCTCTTCTCGAATCTTTTTTCAAATTTGAAAAATATTTATTACTTTTTGAGATATTTGCAAAAAACTAAACCCCCCCTTTTTTTAGTTAATTGTTAATGACTTTTACAATTTTTGCAAGCTGAACTTCATTTTTTTTCAAAAATCATCTAGATGCCATTCCGAATAGAATGACACCTCATTTATAATTTACGGAGACTGCTGAAAAAGTTGGTCCAAAAGGCACTCGTTTACTAGTCAATGTCAACGCATTCAAGCGCTAAATTTTCTCAAAGGGGATTCCCCGTGCGTTTTCCTCAACAGTTAATTTAGGTTACGACTAAATAGCATATTATTACATTTATTTAGTTGCATAGTTGTTGTCATGTTTCTTTTTAAGCTTTATAATTAATTTTATGTACCGTCGTATTTCTAAACGATACAGTCGGTCATTTTCTTAATTGTATAATAATGTTATAGTTTTATTTTTTAGTGATTAGCGCCTGTTTTGTTTAGAGTAGTTGTCTAAATTTACCAAAATTTTATGTAAAATATTTTTCCCTAATATGATGTGATAATTGTGTAGATTATAATTCAAAATCATTCAATTGTATATATATATATATATATATATATATATATATATATATATATATTCGCTACATTTTATTTTCATGTAAGCAGATTTATTTTATTATATGTAAAACTTCAAATATAATATTTTATGTAATATGTTATATGAAATATTATTTAAAATTTTCGAATAATAATGTGATAAATTTCTATCATTCATAACCTATTTAATTAAAATTTATCAATTACGTTATCAGCGACTTCAGGCTTCATAGGGGACTCTATTGGTTGTCCCAATTTGAAATTTTCTCATACTGTAAAATTATTGCAGTGATAACAAGGTGTTCTAAAAATGTTTGTCGAGTGTGTAGAGTGAGTAGATGAAATGTGCTTAAACTGTATGATTCTCTGATTGTAAGTATTATGACCAGTTGCCGTTCTTTTATTACCATAAACCCTTCAGAGTTGTTGCGAGTATTTACAATATCTTGAGCGCAGTAGTAAATAGTGAGTATTTGAAATTAAATTCCTGTTTTTTGTAGTAGTGTTCCCTTGACAGTTATCTTTAATAGTTATATGTCTTAAAGCCATAATTAGCCGGGTTCATTTCTGTCTTTCAATTTGTATAGTAATGAGTTATATTTTTTTTAAATAAAACGATCTGTTAGGATGGCGCTCCGTGGGTCCTTTTTAAAATAAACGAATTTATTTGCTGTAAATGTTTAATCAAAAAACACGTCTGAACAGTGTGATGGTTGATAATGCTCTCTTGTTATTACATACATTAAAATGGTTTTATGCATTGCACGCGTAAGCAATTACTTCATATAATATAATGTCATAACAGATCGCATGGCCCTTTCCTATATCTTACCGACCATTCATTTGCCCTACTTTCGGCCACAGATTGAAATAAGCTACACAAAACTAATGTTAAATTAAACCGATGATAAGGCGAATGAATAGTAAAATATAAGAACCGCCCTAAAATAAAATAAAACGACAAATATCAAACTAAGGTAGAACTTTATACACTATACGTTATAACGCTATATATACTACGTATGAAGAAAAACATAAAAAAATACAAATTTACAAACTATAATAATTCTAATGTGTTACTTCGCACCAACTTCAAGATGTAGAAAATATTAACTATTTGCTTTTTGGTTACGTACTTTTAAACTCGGTGTATTTTTTTATTGATTACATTCAATTTTATTTATCGATGGCGTTCTGTGTGAGGCCATGAGTGAACATAACAAATCTACCCGGAAGAACCTATGAAGATCTGGCAATCAATTATTATTAATATAAATCTAAGACTAATGACAATTTAATGGGTAAATAAACAGTCGAATGTATGTAACGAATATCATAAAAAGAGACCTCGGCTATACTCGGCATTGACCATGATTCACTGACCGAAACTTATTATCTTTTTTAAAATAAAACGCAATGAGTCATTACTCTATTACTTCGAAAGCAGAAACACGTTACGCATAAAACAATCTCTAAAAATTATGCACATGTACATTATACACATATCGCACTATAGTATTCAAAATTTTGCCATATCGACTTTTCAATGCCATCAATCCTAAAACATAAATAGGTTTGCGTATGACCACGATCACGTCCAATGCCGGTCGTGATGTAGCACGCTTACCTAGAATTATCCCCGCAAATTGCTATTGCGCCTGGCCGCCATTTTGGTGACGTAACCGTAGCCGAACACTCGGTACTGTTAGCATCACTGTCCGACGAGTACGCGTACATATCGAGTTGCGGATGACGTCACGTGAATGTTAATTTGACAAGGTTCTAGCGCATTAGCAATTTGCGGGGATAATACCTATTCACAGGAGACTTGAAAATACCCGGGTTATACATTTCGGGAAACACGGACCCTGGTAGTGCATTCCACAACCCTGCCGTACGTGGAATGTGGAGGAGAAACATTACATTAGGGGGAGGGGGAGGGGCGACGAAGTGTGACATTTAATGACAAGGTGTGTGGGGGTCCTGAATTTCGTGATGACACATTTCAAAATCTAAAAATATTTACCTAAGCTTTAAAACACGAAATTTGAACTATTAACGAAAAACTTCAAATTGTTTCCAATTTTATTCGAATGAGCAGTATTTAAATGATTAAAAATAACTTAAATGGAAATAGAACTAATTACGGCAGTGCTATTTTAGTTTAATAATTTCTTGATGTAAAAAATCCAAAATATGTGACGTCAAACTAGGGAGGGAGGAGTCTCACGAATGTCACCAGCTGTGACAAGAGAGGTGTCAAAAAATCATGAAACTCGTGTAACGTATTGTTACAGTTATTTAGTAGCATAGTTGTTCTTTTAATGTTTCTATTTAAAGGTAATAATTAATTTTGTTATGTACCCTCTTAATGCTAAACGATACAATGGGCCATTTTCTTAATTGAATAATAATGTTATATTATATTATTATTATTTGGTGATTAGCGCTTATTTCGTATAGTGTTAGTAGTTCTATATAATTTAACATAATTTTATGTAGGAATGTTTATCTCCAGTATGTAGTGATGATTGAGTACAGATTATAATTCAAAATCTCTATATATAGACGGTATTCGCTACATTTTGTTTTCATGTTGGCAGATGCGATGAATTTATGCTGTGTTCGGTTTGTTTTATTACATGTGAAACTTTATGTATAATATTTCATACAGTGTCTTGTATAAAATATTATCTAAAATTTCCAAACAATAATGTATTAAATTCTTGTTACGCATAACCCTATACCTAATAAAATAGTTTATCAATGACTTCAAACCGCTATCGGTTGTGCCAATATGCTTTTCCAGTTTCTTATACTGTTGAATTGTTGGAAGGATGGCGAGGTGTTCTAAAAATGCTTGTCGAGTGTTCAGAGTTAGTGTTGTTAAACCGTAAGATTATTATAAATATGTGACCTGTTGCTGTTCTTTTATTACCATAAGCCCTTCTGAGTTGTTGCAAGTATTACAGTAATTTCTGGATGGCCCCTGAGAATAAGATCAATGTCCATTACCATTCAAAGAAACCATAATATTTAAAACGTAGTATACAAAATCATATGTCAATCATTCTCAAGCAATCATAAGTATGCGCATAACAAACGTTTTCATGAGCGTACCAACGTTGAATTTCAAAGTCAGTGATACCCATATACAACAGGGATCTTTGTTTGCAATGTTTATAGAAGTGGTATTTTAAACATTGTATTCTTAACAGCGAACTCCCACTTTCGGTTATATTATAGAACCTAATTATACAAAGTATTTCTACTTTGTATGCATTCTACGTTGTTCAGACAGCTTACATTGTACAATGTTGATATATTTGTTTTATAAGAATGCTTATTAACAGTTTTGCCTGATAAAATATATTAAACTAATTTTGTCTTTTGTACGATATATGTCTTTCATTGTTAGACTTCTAGCTTGCATGTCACGTTCACCATTTCCAACTATCGCTTTGTTGGGTGCCATGAAGTAATTTTTAATATTTTGATTTATATTAATTCATTAACAAAAAACATTTGTGTCTGAAATATATTACGTAGTCATAATTACAATTATAAACAATTCTAATTTACTATCAACATTATTCATTTTCTCTTTCTCCAAGTCTCGCTCAAGGTACAGCAAATTGACTTCTACAAGACTGCTAACCGCAGGGGGCTTTGTGGCGAAGCCTTAGGTGTGTAGCGACACCTCGCATCTGACTCCGGGGACCTAGGCACGGCCCCCGCCTCCGTGCTTGCCTTAGCCAGCCGACTCCAGGGTTGGAAATGATAGCGTCAGAAGTATAAAGTATTACAGATAGAGACCGCGTTACACGGAATATCCGTCACATTTTCATCTCCGTGACGGCTATGATCAGAAAATACTCAATAGCGTTTTGTTATTCAAATATGCATATATTCATACACATAAAACATATTCGACAGTGGCACATAAATCTCATGGGTTTATTAATACTGCGAAGTCATTAAGGAAAACACACTTACACACTTACGGGATAATATATAACCCAATAGCACTCCGAAGGTTGCATAATAAACATTCAACGCCTAGTTTTGCTAGATATTTTTTCACCGCATTAGATAAGCGACTAATCAAAAATCAAACAATTCAGTTTTAAACTGTAGAGAGATTTTTTTTTACCCATTTTGAAAGCGTAACAGTTTTTTATTTATTACGAAGCTGAAAATGAGGCAGGCCCATTGAATGGAAGATGGTTGCCGTCGCCTACCTATACAAAAGCCTTCCCTAGCTTCATCTCTTTTCATTCCAAGTTTGTCTGGAAGAGATCGCTGTCAGCGATAAGACCGCCATTTGTACCTAATTCTAAACTTGCGTATTTTTCATTAACTTTATTGTATAATAAAATATATTCTATTCTATACAGGGTAAATTTTTCAAGTGGGCCTTCTAGGCCAAATCTTAAAGTATGCTAAATTTAATAGCGAAAAACACTCAAAGGAGTTTCGCAACCGATTTTGATGAAGACTGAAGTGATATTATAAGATTTTTGAAAAATCAATTACCTTTATAAGGAATCGTATCGGCTGATTTTGAAAAATGAACACATTCTACATTATAATACCAAATCATAGTGAACTAAGGATCAATTTCTGTGAAGGAATGTCGAACGATAAACCAAGGGTTGTTTTTAAACAAAATTTCCTTTTTTTATACATTTATTCAAGTTTTGAAACCCACCTTCAGTTGTCTGTGCGACCATTGGTTGCTGAGATATCGATGATCGATCAAAGACAAATTATGCCCTTCTATTCAAAGTCCAATAAATAGCTCAGCGAGAAATGATCGTATCAAGACTTAGAAAAAAAAGCTGGATAAACACCCTATCCAACCCATGCAGTGGTATAGTCGGAAAATAAATATGTCCGTGGGTAAAAAATGTGATTATTCTTCAGTGTATTCATTAGGTTGGTACTTGTTGCTTAAAAATTGTTTTGTCTCTAGATCTTAAAACTAAAGAATTCAAGCTTTAAATTGTTATTTTATGACTCATCGGAGTATTTTCATATGACTGTATGTTATGGTCGATAAGGTTGAAAAAACGCCAAAATTGGGAAAACATTTTTAATCCTTCTACCCTGATCCTAATTTTTTCCACTAGTGTAATAACCGGCTATTAGACAATCTACTTTATAAAAATAAATCACAATTTAATTAATCATCCAAAACAACTGACATACATGCAGAGTAATACATACCGATGTTATCACTAACACAAAATCACACGTACTCATTTCCATAGAAATAAACAATAAATTGTTATCGTAACTTCAGGCGATTCTCTCAGACGTTCGAAGCGTTGAAATTAGTAATTAATTAACCAACGACGGATGCTGATACACTTGCCTAGTTTTAATAGAATTTATAATACCAATCTAATTGAAATTAGATACGAGAATTTAGCGCTTTGTACTTAGATAATACAACACAGTGGTGTTGTAAAAAGTATAAAATTCCATCACAGGTGAAACAAAAATAATAATTTAAAAAAAAGATTATCCCGACCTTGAACCAAGCATATGTTAGCCTAATGCTGATATTAAACGGATCAAACAAATCGAATCAATATGGTTGAAAGGCAAAGACCTGAAAGGACAGACGGTCTACACCTGTATCTACATCTATACTATGTTGTTACGAGTTGCGAGAATCGAATTAAAATGCCGTTGGAATTAGTATAGAGTTTATTAGAACTATACAAACACAAATAACACAGGTACAAATATAACCGAACACAAAAAATCCAAACGTAATGCAGAAACTCGTAATTCAATAAAACGCGCGTCCGTCACTAATAGATTATCGAATGTACACACGTTTCGCCTTGATCGTAGTTCTCGCTCGACTGCCCCGTCCCTCAATCAGGCCATCGTTTTATACTGAAAAAATGTGTCCGTATCGTAGTTGACTGAAACACCTGGCTAATGAATCGGCCGCAAGCGGCCATAGATGAGTGCGATAAAACAATGGGCTACTCTCTAGAAACGTATGCCAATAAATAAGTAAACAAAAGAAGACGATCTTAAAAGAATTCAAATTAGTTCAAATGTCGACATGAAATAAAATGTGCCTTTTTTAGATATGCAGATGGATTTTGTTTATGTCGGGACATGAGTTGTAACAATATTATAAAAAGGTAAAGTGACGTAAAAAGGGAAAGAGCTGTGACTTGAACTACTTAACCGATTTTGAAAATGCTTTCACCAGAAGAAAGCACATTACCCCCCGTAAGTGACATAGACTATATTTAATTGTGATTAATAATAATTTTCAATTTTTAATGACACCCAACGAAATGGGCACGGATCAATTAGTATATTTAGCACTGCATTATCAAATCAAGAATTATAAAGCGTAACCTTTGTTGAATAACTTTACCATGAGCATCTAACGGTAGACCGATCGAGAACAATGCCCATAGAAAAAACAATAGCAAAGAAATCTTAAAGCTTTAATTATGGAATGGTACAAGTTTGCAAAACATTTGGTAAAGGCGACCGAGTTTCGCGAACCAGTGGGAAAGCGGCGAAAAAAAGTGAAAGTGAGCAAACGAGACGGCAATACGCTGACCGTTCAAGCGAGAAAAGAACGGAACGGTGTGACGTCACAGAGCGATAACACGGTTTATTAGTGCCAATAATGTATAATTCAACTACCAATTAAACAGTTTAATGTATTGCATCTATACAAACAAATAAAATTGAAGTGTCTGTTTATAATGTCAAAATAACAGCTTTTTACTAAATGCATATGAAAGTACATATATACGGTACTTAAATAAAAAATATTTTTTTTATCATTTCTGTCTGGATTCCGACTGATTTTGACGGGACTTTCACTGGCAGATAGCTGATTTCATAAGGAGTAACTTAGGCTACTTTTTTTAGGGTTCCATGAAAAAAAACCACGCTGACGAAGTGTCGGGTAAGTATAAATAAAATTAGACAACAGAGCATTTTTTGATAAGGTACATTGAAATTCATATATGTCAGCCTACGCGCAGTCGAATTTTTATAACTGAATCGAGACTTTTAAATTTAGATCTAACTACATAGTTGCATTGTAAGCAACATTTTGCGCCGTTTACATTAATATTAATATGTATTTTTAACGAAAATAAAAAGTATGTGAGATAAAGTAAACTACCTTAAAAATTAAAAGTAATATAAACACAGAGATAAATACTAATCTATAAATAATACTTAAATACATCGTTTTTATTTCACTACAAACGCAATGAAAAGTCTAGTATATAAAAGTCAGATATATAAATAACAATTATTAATATCAAGTGAACTTAAATATAGACCTTTGCACGCCACTAAATAACGGAGTATTCAGGATACCTTGAAAGACTACATTTATTCAAATAATTTATGATCTTCCACACAAACACGCAATTCCTACCGAAAAGCAATTGATATCCTACAACTAATTACTAGGGATGGGCCAAATGTGGTTTGTACCGAATACCAATTTCGGCCGAACATTTGGTTAAAATAAAAAATTCAGCCGAACTTCGGTTTAATCTCGCCGCGCTTTCTTGAAAGCAACAAGCGTCGTGACTTGATAATGCCGAATCTTTGCCGTTATTCTAAGTATATTAATAAGACCGTTATTGTTTAACAGTTTGTAAAACAGTGATTTCAATCAAAATAAAGTTGTAATTGCTGATGTTAGTTAGAAATGTTTTTTTTTAATTCAAGTTACGCATTACAATTAAGCAGTTACATTAGTTATTGATGAGATGTTCAAAAGAATTAGAATAATACCATGTTTGTTTAATTTATATTTTAATTTGATGTATATTTAATTAGGCAAAGATTTTTAAGGCTCTTCCATTAAGAAGAACTAATTTATTTTTTATCACATTGCAAGTTTTTTTTTATAGCTAGAGTACAGCAGACGGCCCACCTGATGGAAAGCGGTTACCGTCGCCTATGGACGTTTGCAACACCAGAGGTTAAGTAAAGGTTTTACACATATAAAACCTGATATGAACATTCATAACTAAAATTAATGACCATGAATAATATATAATGGCGTAATTTTATTATACATATGATTGTATTAATTTCAGTCAAAACAGTGCGAGTAGGTATTTTGCTTATTCTTGTACCGAATGTTCGGCATATAAATTGATTTTCGGCCGAATTCCCTAGTTCGGCTCAAGCTGCCGTAATTCGGTCAAACCGAATTTAAAACGAATTTCGACCCATCCTGCTAATAACTGCTTTTGGACACGCTTCAACTTCACGCCAAAAGTTCTTTGTTCCTAGTTTTTGCTTCTTCCGTAATTTTATGTTAGAAATTGATCCTTATACTCACTATGATTTTGCATAATAATACAGGTGTTATATTTTAAATCAGCCGATTCGATTCCCGACAAGGGAAATTGATTTTTTAAAAGGCCCGCTTGAAAAAGTCAGTCTATTCATTTCAAGTTCATTTTTAATGTTAACTAGCGGGTAGACTTTGCCCAGCTCTGAAAAAATAAAAGTCTAGAACCAGATTCCAACGCCACCTACCGAATTCAATTAAAGATCTAAACCATCGCGAGATCCACTCACAGACAAATAAAAATTTCATTATATTTTGGAACGTATCACAGCGCCACCCGTCGGTTCCATTTGTGAATCTAAACCTTTCTGGAATCCCCCGGAATGAAATTCCCTTCAACGCACACTGAAACCTTTCATCAAGATCCAGTCCAGGGGTTTAGGAGTTCAGTGACATATACACGAACAGAAGAATTCTGTATATAAACGATGTGAAATATCGAATTACAAAGCACGTAATAAACAAATTTGGAAGCAAAAAAATCTCAGGTCACCCTATAAACACAGGTCGTCGATCTTTGTAGGAGCATCGACCTCTAAAGGTTTATGGCATCCACTAAAAAGGTTGAAATACTAAATGTCACCCCATAACAATAATAAATACAAGGAATAAAATTACCAGCACGAAATAATAAGAATCGTATAAATCTTAAATTAATATATACGAAGAATTCTTTGTGTAGTTTCCTTCTTTACCTGACTATACCATATTAAGGGAAGTGTGAGACAAGTTGTAAAGAAACCATAAAAAAATATAGGTCACTTTTACAAAAATATTAATTTGAAAAACAAAAAAGGCACTATTAAAACTTAAAAGAATTACATTTTATTACTATGTATGTACTGTGTATTGTAATCTATTTATTATCATTTTATATAAATTAGAAACATTACATGCTAAAAACCTAAAAAGGGGTGATTCTCAAAGACCGCACAACTTTTTAATACTACCAAATCATAGAGTACAGTCAATGCAAACATTTCACATTTCAATGTGTAGTTTTATCGAAGATCGGGTTATATCCGCCATCTTTACTATTTTTTATTATTCAACAAATAAACGAGACATTAGTAGGCACCCGATATGTAATTGAAGAAAAATAAATTTGATAAACACTGTTTTCTTCGTTTACACTGTGTCGTATGCTAAGATGAATATGGTATATAGTTCTCTAATTCTAAATACTAGAATCTCGTGTCACTGAATATAAAGAAGTCCAAGTAAAACCTGATGTACATAGGTTTGCCTTTGAAGCTTATTAACTTGCGAAAACAACAGAGTTAAGCCCCTATTATCGTTTGGATAGACACTTATGGTTCCTGCCTTACTATTGATAGAAATTTTATAGTATATAGTATGGAGCTTATATCAAAATTTTAACCGGTAGTAAGGCAAATGAACGGTTGAATAGTATAATGTTATGAGTTTAGCGGGACTCGAATTAAAATGCCTTTGGAATTATTATAGAGTTTATTAGAACTATACAAACACGTATAACACAGGTACACATATAACCGAACACAACAAATCCAAACGTAATGCAGAACGTCGTAATTCAATAAAACGCGCAAAGTCCGTCAGTATTAGATTCTCATTATGTACACACGTCACGCCCAGATCGTAGTCGTCGCTTTACTGCCCCCCTCCCTGAATCAAGTCATCGTTTTATACTGCACAAATGCAATGTTCCCGTATCGTAGTCGACGTAATTCGTAACTCCTGGCTAATGATTCGGTTGCAAGCGGCCATAACGGGTACAGTAGAACAATGGGTTGTTCTCTAAAAACGTATTCTAATAAATAAGTAATCAAAAGAAGACGATCACAAAAAAATTACAATTAGTTCAAATGCCGACAAGTAATAAAATGTGCGTCGTGGTATTTGACTTTGTCGGGGGGCTAAATTGTAACAATAATATAGGAACCGAGCATTAAACCAGCAACTTATTAGCTTTTTAAATAATGCAATCCTAACAATTCATACTAAATAATTATATCGTCCATGCTCGACTTAAAATTCTCGCGGGATTCCCGGGACATAAAGTACCGCAGCATTTAAAACAGAATAAATGATATCGTTTTAGTGTAAACTGTCTCGGAATAAGCTAACTTTTATGCATCCAAACCACTACAATCCCCTCCCAGGAAAATTCCTACGAATCATTACCCCCGGGATAAAAAATATCAGTTTGTATTACATAAAATTTACTATCGATCAGTGAAAAAATTGGCATTCGATTATAATATAGCCATTTTAAATAGTTTTCATAATAATTACCGCGGGAATCCCAGCTTAAAAAGTGCAGGTTTCAAGTCTAAGAATCAGCTGTCGATCAGCGAAAACAGCATCGAAATCGGCTCAGTAGTTTTTATGTTAATCACGAAACCACTTGGCAGTTTTCTGACCTAGTGTGCATATTGCTACAATTACCACGTACACATTGAGACAACCGATGTGTTCAACCTGTCAAGCCGCCTTGGAGAAGCGTTCCCCTATAATAAGAGGCCTGAGCTCAGCAATAGGACGTTTATGGACCGATATTATTCTACTTACTAATAGATATGTCATTAGACCCGGAACATTTGATTTTGTCTAAATAAGACTAAACGTGACTTAATGGAAAGAAACCAGCATACTTGGACATGAATCATTGATAAAATTTAATCAGTGCCCTGACAACACTAAGTCACTTACAATACAATAAACGAGTTTGTGTTTTTAAAACGGCTTTTGTAACTACTTCATTTTTACAATTTCAAGACTCATTTTGTTGTCTGTCATTCACACTTATTATCTCGAGTGGAATTCTAGCTACAAATATAACATCTGGTATATTTGTAGCAGCTCTAAAATTGTAACAAATATTACATACTCGGAGGGAGAAGTGATATCAAAAGGACGTCGAGTATTGGAGCGACTTTAGTAAATAAAATTTTATAAAAGTATTTTTGATTAGGCACCTACAAGTAATAAATTAATGTGTCATCAATCAAGGGATTAATTAACATAGATGAAGCAAAAGAGGTACATCAAAATCGTAAGTCATGGAAATTCATCGACTCTGCTTACCCCTCCCTATGGGAAACAGGCGTGATACTTTTTTATAAAATAAGAATGACTTTGCCTTTTAATGTGAATTTACCTCCGCATAGAAACCAATATATAATAAACAGTAACTGAAAATAAAAACTTTTACAATGTAAACAATTTATTTTTAGTCTCAATAGTACAATCACAATGTTGTCATGTGATATATCTGCATTTCTTCAATTCAATTTGATTCAGACAGTTCAGCTAATTAATTAAAAACATTGAAACATATCTGTTGCTGGCTGGATGCGCTAATTCATTTTATTAACATACATTTAGTCATGTTATTATATTAAATATTCAATACATTTATTGCCTTAAGCACACAAAGAACAAACGGCCATGAGAAATGATCACCATCGCCTAAAGGCGATTGCAACAAGAGCGTCCCCAACACATTGCCGGCCAAGAGGAAATTTTGTGACGCTCTTCTTAAACATTGGCATGTCCTAGCGAAGTAAGAAAACCTATATGGGATATTCCCTAAAATGAGGTCGAACATCTGCGGATGTAATTGTTGCCAAGAAAATAATAAATAGTAATCAAAAATTTATGTAGATATTTCTAGCTGCATTATTAGGCCATTGAAAAATTACATTTAGAGTTGCCTTACTCATTGCTTACTCCTACGCAATTTTATATTTTTGATGTGTAGAGGGGGTTAATATCAGCTTAAGTTTGTGGAGGGGGCCGCCCTTGTCAGCATGGAAAATTGGATCTTGGAAAAAGGAGTGCAAAGGGTTTTCAAGCTTATATCTCGTAAACTAGCAACCCTACACAACATTTTACAAGATATTATTTGTATGAAATGGAATTGTCTACAATTTTATTCTTATTACCTACTTCTTATCATAAAATCGAAAATAAGAAATTTTATAAACAAATTTTTTTAAGAAATTTGATTTTGGGCATTACAACTTTTTCTGGTCATTTTACAATGGAATGACATCAGAGAAATCTTATAGATGGTTTTTTAAAACACATAATTTCCACTACAAATTTGTTTAATTTCATTCATTTACCTAACTTTTATATATCTCTTGAATAATCCTAAGGATACAATGAAAACGAACCATTAGGCTTAGTTTTCTATTATATAATTATGTTTTTGTTCATATATTTTATCATTTTCTTAACATTTTTATATTCATTTATTATTGACCCAACCCTAATTCAACATGAAAGAAATTATATGCCCAATGCTCATCATTAATTGAAGTGTAATAACAATTTAAGCTTGTGGATACATTACTTTTTATTCAAAGATAAAAAAGGGAATAGTTGGTCAGAAAAGGGTAACTGGACATAATAACAAAGTTTATAATAATAAGTAACCAAAATTAAAACAAAACTTAATGATAACAATGAAAAACACCAACTACCATAACAAAATATCAAAAAGAAACAAATCAGTCCAAAAAATGGCGAATAAGTTATCAACACCAGAAACCAAACAAAAATCTTCAATTAAAGTTAAGTATTTTATTTTAAGATTTTTTTATTTACCAAAATTTTAAAAGATCAATAAAGTAATGTTGCAAAAATATTTAACCCAACATATAACATAGTTTAATAAGTATCAATACATTGTTTTACGTGTATTGATGCAATGGACAAAATTACCACTTAGTTCTTGTTCTCTTAGGTTAACACATTTGTTTTTAAATTTTCCTTCAATTATGAACTGGGGTAACCAGTTTTAAATTTCCAAAGCTATACTAATCTGTTGGATGAATAATTAAATAAATGTAAACAAATTATAACGTAACTAATCAAAATAGGCACTCGCAGCTCATGACTCGATCTTAGTTACTAGCAGAAAAGGTAAAAGGAAAACCAGTTTGACTAGTAATTTTAATGTTGTATCACAATTTATGTTGATTAACCCAATAACATAAGTAATATTGTTTATATATTATTATTAAGAGAGTATAAGCCATCTCCTAAATAACAGACTCTTAGCCCCTAATCAATGACTGTTTCACATAAACTTGCCATCTTACATGCCTCTTAGCAGTCACTTAAACTACCTCTCCATGTTGGTTATTTTTGACACTTATTTATGAGTTTCTTTACCATTTCTTATCCTTACGAGGAGTTCATGGGTAAGATTTTCACTAATCAGTTGCTGAGCAATTTTTTAAAATTTAACAAACAATTATAAGTACAGCCACAAATGATTGGCCTCATTTAGGGTATAAAATTATAAATATATATTTTATCTGACAGAGAAAGAACACAATTTCCTGCGGCCGGGTGGCCTGTCATAAGATGAGACTAAAATCATCCCACAGCCATTTGGGCATTTGCCCGACTGGATGGCTACCACCCCTGGTCTAAAGTATGTCACCATAACAACATTGAGCTGTGTTCCGGCATTAGTGACCGGGTTCCAGTCTCCCTTAAGAGAGCAGCAGCGCATTTGTAGCACCTTTGGTATTGCAAACGTCCATAGGCGATGGTAACCGCTTTCCATCAAGTGGGCCATCTGCCTGACTGCTGAATTAAAAATAGTAATCATGACTGGATGCTTCAGATATTATCTGTCAAAAGCAAAGTACTCATGAAAGTATCTGTCACACTCAGAATGCTATACTCAGGTGGTAGGGCATTTGCCCGATTTGATGGCTACCACCCCTGGTCTAGAGTATGCCGCCATAACAACTTTGAATTGTGTTCAGGCATTGGTGGCCAGGTTCCAGTTTCTCCTTCAAGGTTGGCAGCACATTGACAGCACCTTTGGTACTGCTAATGTCCAAAGGCAAAAATCACTTTGCTTGATTCATGCAAAATGAAAGACAAAAATGAACCTATCTAACATTGGCCTAACCTGTCAGTTCTGCCCCTTCAATGAAATTAGTTCAATTTAGTTGAACTGTGTAATATTAGCTTAACATAAAATCAATATAAATTCCAGAACATTGTTTTAATGAAATGTCCATGATAGTTTAGCAACTACATAGGAACTGGTTTACTAATATATACTTGTTTGTTAACCAAACAAAATACAAGGACAGGCTTGTTTGTGTTAAAATTTCGCATGGTTGTTTGTTGAAATAAGGTGAAGGATTTCAACAGGCCTTTGTGCCTCCTTTCGACATTGTAATGTATACTACTTACTAATAGTTGTTTACAAAACAAATGTTGATAATTTACTTTTATATTTTAAAGGACTTTTTATTTTGTTTTTTAACAGATTTCCAAAAAGAGGTGGTTCTCATTAGGACTGTGTTTTTGAAGTGATTTGTACATCAATCAATAAATGTGGACCAATTTCCAAAGTTTTATTCAAATTAAAAAGAAAAATATTCCTGAGGTGGTTCCATTTTCACCAAATCAGGTTCTTATGATGTGACATATGAGTGCTGACATTCTTGGAAAACTTGTATATGTCAGTAGCACGATTTCTACAGGTGCTTAAAATATTATTTTTAAAGCTGTACACCAGTAACCAAAAAGCACAAAATAAATATATTTGTACTTTGTTATCAAAATTTCATGAAAAATACTTGAGATATTAACAAGTTTTTGGATCCACATATCGCCAGGTAAACATATGAAAATGATGGACGCATATACCGCCAACAAGGATTAACTGTTTGTGTGTCGGTACCGCACCTGTTGAATGCAGAAACACTCTCCCAAAGAGAGAGGTTAACAGCGATTTTGTGCTCTTTTAACACATCCAACTGCAGTTACCGATTTGGATGCCACACACTTGCAGTGCATTAGTATTAATGATGTTTACTCATTGTGGCGTGACTTGTTTGCTGAGGCCCAATTCTGCTATTTCAATGTCCAGGCCTTACAAAGATATTAAATAAATGATTCGATTGTGAAGTGACAAATTTGGATTCTAGTAAATCCACATTATCTTCTCGGTATTGTTGCGGTGTAATAATAGTAGAAAAATTGGTATTACTAGAAGAAATGGTGTTAACTGAAAGGAATATTGAGGTGTGGATGTTATAAAACATTTTTTAATTATTATTTTCCTACAAACAGTGAAATAACATGAAATATTTATTAATTCTGTAATGTCTTATTAATCTATGAGAAGTCCCAAAAACAAATTATATTCTAAGGCATCTTCTTTTTAATTCACCTATTGCTAATAAAGGGTTGCTGCATTTCAATAACTCAATTTGATTCAGGAAAATAACTTTGTACATATCGACCTTGAAAGGCAATCATGACTAAGGGACATTGAGTAAACTTTACAGGAGAGTGATTTAAAGTTCAAAAATAAAAAATTAAAATCATAACATTTCACCTAATTGTTAAAATATTTTAATCAAACAATTAGGCGAAATGTTATGATTTTTGGTTTTTATTTTTGAACTTTAAATCACTCTCCTGTAAAGGTTACTCAATGTCCTTTAGTCATGATTGGCTTTCAAGCATCAATATTTATTCCCCTAAACCTTAGATTATTTATGTATTTATACTAAAACAATACCACATAATTGTACACATATGTATTGAAAACAATTGAATAAATATTATATTATATTATTATATTATATTTTACTAGCTTCTGCACGCGACTTTGTCCATGTGGAATAGTACAAAAAAAATTTAGTTACAAAAAACCCCTGATTTTGAAACATTCTTCATTAATGCTCTGCTCCTATTGGTCTTAGCGTGATGATATATAGCCTATAGCCTTCTTCAACAAATGGGTTATCTAACACTGAAAGAATTTTTGAAATCAGACCAGTAGTTACTGAAATTAGAGCCTTCAAGCAAACAAACTAACAGTTCAGCTTTATATATTACTTTAAAAATTGGTTGAAAAATTCAATAGATTAATTGTGATCAATGGATGCACGCGACCAGTGAACAGAATGACTATTGATATTAGATGTGAGCGAAACAAGCATGCCACAGCAGCGGCCAGTGTGTGTCAGAATAAAATAGACACCATTGTGAGAATATAATGAAATGGACAATAGAAAAAAGTGTACATCTTAAGAACTACATGTATCCTAGATATAAGGGTTGCAGAAGGAAGAAGTATTCCCCCTACTACTTAAAACTCAGTGACAAGTAATCTAAAGTTTAACCCTCTATATCAATCTTATGGGGTATAATTGTGACAAACTTAAAATAAATTCAACAATCAGTAAGTCACATAATTTTTAATCTATTTCACATGTTAATTATTTTATTTGGTTAACAATTTGAAAGTATTAATCTCTTATCTATTCTATTTTATCTTTATTGTTGCTGGCTCCACCAATGCTTATGGCATTGATTTTACCAATGTCATAGTAAAAGAAGCAGTTGTTTATAGACACTAATAAGCTGGCAAAATTAAGACATTTTAGTGATCAGTAATTTTTTTCCAGAAACCTGAGGATAAGACTTTATAGGAATATGTTAAGTGATAAAAATTTACATAGAATCAATCAAACTCTTAATTATTGTAATGAGAACTGGCAAATCGGGCCTATTGTTTTGTAGTTAGTTTAGGTTCAAAGGCATAGAATTGAAATAACACTACAGTTTTCAATAACATTGAATGTATCAAGTTTGTGTTTATATGGATCACTGTGGTTAATTCATTCAATTTAAAAGACAGAAATGAATCGTCTTACAAATTAAGCAAATGACCAAATTGGTATATATACACAACTAGTGTAAAAATGACCCATCAATTGATAAATGTATATTCCAACATTTTATTTGAGTATTAATGTTCATCCAAAAACAAGAGTATATACACCAATATCAAGATATTTGTGCAGACTGTTGTAATATCAAGATTGTAGATAAGTTTCAAGATTACTAAAAACGGTCGAAGCAATAACAAAGTAAAAACATTACAAATTATTACACCGATAATCCCTAGACTGGAGCAATTATGAACGGCAGAAGTGTTGACCGCAATACAAACCAGAACAATGGTTACAAGGCGGAAAACACTGAAACAGCGTCTGAGATCGCCCGATTCATTGCAATATGCCCCAACAAAGAACATTGAGGACATTACGAAATTAACTAGTAATTAACCTACAAACACACAAACATCTCAAAATTTATTAATAATCCAGTGACATTGTTGCAAATGTAATGTATGAAACTTGTTTAAAGTTTGGAAAATATCTAAAACTGCGTTGACAGAAATTTACCTTTGGTTTGTAAAACCATTTTCGGAGAGACTCCATTGGACCAGTTTTGTATAACAGCCTCATATGAACAAATCACTGCACGATCACACACATCATAAAAATCAAACACCACCAAAATTCACTTTGTACGCAAAACGAAATAATTATTTTAAACACAATATTTACGTCAAATAAACGGCAGACATGTTTTCACAATCCGCGTTCCATTCGCGTCGCGAAATGAATGAATGAGACCTGTAACATGAATGAGTAATAATGACGCGAATGAATTTTATTTAACTTTAATTTATTTAGGTTTATGGCTTGGCAACTAGGTTTTTAAGCCAGATCTTAGTTTATAATATACATTTAGTTTCTTCATTTTCTTAAGCCAATGTGTAGCACAGCGAAACTGTTGGTGATCAGCTAATGCCATCATCGAATACATACATACATACGAAGACTCCGCGGCAGTTCGCTATTTGATAGAATTTTGTTTATAAAGTAATGTTTTGTATTTATCATTAAGTAACAAGTACATCGTTTTACGGATCAGCAAATAATTACTCTGGCAGGATTGCGTCGATAGCAGCGCCGCGTATGTGTGACTTCTTTTGTAATCTGGAATGTATATTAAAGTAAATTTTACAATAATCATATTCCTTCAAATATGTGAAGATAGAAACAACTAACATCCAAACAAAGTGACTTTTATACTAGTATATTCATTTTGTTATCCAGTCATCGATTAGGCGATTTTATAACAGCACTATTTCATTCATTCAATACATCATTATCTATTGTCCTAAGATCCATGCCATAATCTTTATTTTTAACTAGGTTTATGGCTTGGCACCTAGGCCTTTGAGCCTAATCTTAGTCGAAGAGTATATTGAATATATGATCTTAGTTTAGAATGTACATTTAGTTTCTTAATTTTCTTAAGCCTAGTCTAGTGTAGCACACCTGAACTGTAGATAATCAGCTAGTGCCATTGGACGGAGTTCTGGTGACAACTCAAAAGGCCACATTTGACTATACATTTCACATTTCTCACAAAACTCATAACCACTACTCAAAAACTATCAATATCTTACTAACTATTGTTCATTTTAGAGGAATTTTACACATTTTTAGAAAATTAAACTGCACAGCACAACATCTCCTTTCAGTTTCCGCCAAAAACCCCAAGTCATAATCTTTGTGATATGCATCCTCACACTATTATATGACACCACGGTTACGTTCTACATGAGACTTGTTCCGCTTGTTTTCGGGCGCTACAAAAAGTGGAACGGTTTCTAGAACGTTGATGTCAGTAAAGACGAAATATACAAATAGATAGAGAAAAATAAAGCTTTATGGACAACACCCAATTCAACCCACCTCTTGACATGGGTCGTTGTAAAAGCTGTGTGATTGAAAACTAAAACGGCATTAGTGACGTTTTCGCCATGACCATAACGACCGTGGTCGCTATCAGCTCGTTCCATTAGAGACTCACAACAACTACGTTCACGACCACGATTTTTCCCGTTACACTTGCATGTCGGTTTTACAATACAATAAACCCAAGTGTTGGAGATGCAGTGGACTGTTGGTTGGTTGGTTGCTGGTTCTGGTGCGAGAAGGATGCCGAAATGAAACGATGAAATATTTGCTACGGGCGGCTTTCAACGGTGGCGTGTCGGCGGGAGGGAGCTTCTTTCTTGCTTAGCGCGAACTGCTGCTTATCACGAACTACTGCTTGTCACGAACTACTGCTTGTCACGAACTACTGCTTGTCACGAACTACAAACGGGCCTCGCAAGGCGCCCTATATTTATACAATGCCGCCTCCGCCGACCCCCCACTTCGTTGTAACACCCCCTTTGTTTTATTTATTTAATTGCACTTTACATAAGCCTTATTTTACCTTATCGCTATTACAATATTTACAACATCATAGATCCTAGCCTATCCTGTGGGTTCCTACATACATATGATCCATAGTTTCGAAACGCGGGACATTCTTACGGGCACTTTCCTCGCCCCCCGCTTCATGACTATAAATATAAAGCGTCGAGCGCGCGAGTGATTACCTCATTGCATAACCATGCGCTGTGGCGCGCGGACCTCTGCCTGCACTAACATTATGGCCTACTCGCTATGGAGTAGGCAGTAGTGCAGGCATACCTCACGGATCTGGGGCTCCGGTTGCGTTCTGCATTCCCGAAGCCCCGTTTCCGCTACCCCTTTGGGTCCCGGGCTCCAGGCGGCGTTCTGCACGCCTGGAACCCGGTTCCCTTATTTACTTTGAGTCCAGGGCTACAGGCGGCGTTCTGCACGCCCATAGCCTGGTCTTATTTACCAGGATCTATTGGTCGTTAATGAAACGCAAAACATTAAACGTTTATTTCAACAAGCTTAAGGCTATTATGACAATACTTATTTATACTATAATATCACTAATTAATTAAATTAAGTTTAAACAAAACGATATACACGGTTATATGAAATATTATAAGACTATATGCATCTCTGTCCGACCCGTCTCTTTCTTGCGTTTAACGGCCGTATACATGTTATCTACGAGGCTTAGCAAATTACACCTATGCTCTTATCACCTGTGTAGACGGGTCGGCGAGTTTCTATGATGCTATTCCGTCGTCAACATTCTCCCGCCGTCGCGTCCCGCGATTCTTCTATGGGCAGCACGACGACTCTCTTGGTAGGCCGCCTCAGCACTCGTCCGCTGGCCGTCGTCACGTCCAGGACTCGAACCTCGCCGTCCTTGCCGGGATGCACTGCAGTCACTCGTCCTCGGGGCCATGTGTTGCGGGGCAGATTTGGGTCACAGATTATAACCAAATCGCCTACCTTAGGGCTGTCACCGCTCGCGTAGGGCTCCCGCCGGTGTTGTAGTAGCGGTAGGTACTCCTGCACCCACCGTCGCCAGAAGACATCGGCGAGGTACTGCGCGCGTCTCCAGTGCGCGCGCGCAGTCACGTCGCTGGCCTCGAAGTTCCCGGGGGCTGGCGTGTGGCAGTTTGGTCCCAGGAGCAGCATGTTAGGCGTGATGGCTGGGGGCTCGTCGGGACTCACGGCCACATGAGTGAGCGGCCGCGAGTTCACGGTGGCTTCGACTTCGGCGAGCAGCGTGGCGAGCGTCTCGTCGCTCGGGCGCTGCTCGCGCAGGGTGATTCGCAGCGCCTCCTTGACGGTGCGTACCATGCGCTCCCACGCGCCGGCCATGAAGGGTGCCGCCGGCGGTAGGAACCGCCAGGCGATCTGCCGGCGCGACGCCTCTTCCTCGATGGCGCGCCCAGCCTCCGCGAGTTCGCGGTCGGCCGAGCGGAAGCACGTAGCGTTGTCGCTCCAGAGTTCGGTGGGGACGCCGCGCCGCGCTATGAAGCGGCGCAGCGCGTTGATGGCTGAGTCAGTACTCAGCGACGCGACGACCTCGAGGTGCAGTGCCCGTGACGTCAGACACGTGAACAGCGCCACGTACCTCTTCTCCCGGTGACGGCCCACGGTCACCTCCAATGGGCCAAAATAGTCCAGGCCGGTGAAGGTGAATGGGCGCGAGTGATGTGCCAGGCGAGCTGCGGGCAGGCTTCCCGTCGATGGACTCGCTGGCTGGGCCCGCCTCAGCCGGCAATGGAGGCAATTCCTCAACACTGCTTTGACTGAGGGCCGTATCTTCATGACCCACAGCCGCTGCCGTAGCTCGTTGACCACCATCTCGACGCCGCCATGCTGTAGTTTCTCATGTACATGTTGTATGTACAACTTTGTATATATATGTTTCCCGTGTAAGATGGCAGGATTGGCCATCTCGTAGCTTATTTCTTGCGCCTCGTTGATTCTTCCTCGTAGTCGCAGTATGTTATGTTCGTCGGTTTCTATAGTTAAACCGGCGAGCTCTCCCTTGTTATGACGTCGACGAATCGTATCGATCGGTTTGTCGCCGAACGATTCGCGTTGTGCGAGCGCGATGAGTATACGCTCGGACAACATTAATATTTCCCCGTTGATGTTCTTAAATTTTCTTCCAACGTTATTTCCTTTCGGACACTCTGATTTTTCTTTACTCTTTTTCTTCATGTTTTTCTTCCAGTCGTCGTCTGGCGCAGCATTTTTCTTTGTCCTTTTATGACGCGCGGCCGCGACTGTGTTCCCTTGTCGTTTACACAGTCTGATAAATTGGAGCACGCGTCCCATTGTTCTCACTATGGCAGTCCAACGTGAGAAACGTTTGAAGTCGATGACGATGACGTCATTGTTTTCACTTAGTGTCGCGCATTTTTCTTCTCCGGTGGTTGGCACCTCGGTCTTCGTTTCTTGTGGCCAATTTTCTATGTCAAGATACAGGAACTTGGGGCCCGTAAACCATCTGTGTTCCGGGTTGAAGTCACTCGGTGTTTTGCGCGTTGCGTCGTCTGCTACGTTCAGCGCTGAGGGAACCCATCGCCATTCGTTCTTCTTAGTGAGGTCTTCTATTTCGGCGAGGCGATGGGCCACGAACGTTTTGTAAGTTCGTGGTTCCGCCCGTATCCATGCTAGCGTAGTGCGCGAGTCGCTCCAGTATGTGTGGCGATGTAAATCCCAGTCGTGTCCCTCTTGTACGGACTTCGTCAGGCGGGCTCCCAGAACAGCTGCTTGAAGTTCGAGTCGCGGAATGGAGACCGGTTTTGTGGGTGTCACGCGACTTTTAGCTGCCGCTATCATGATGTTGACTCGGCCGTCCGCTCGTGTCGTCCGTATGTACACAACTGCAGCGTATGCCTCTTCACTTGCGTCGACGAATGTGTGCAACTCCCTGACCGCTGCCGGTGTATATTCGTAGCAGCGCGGGATGCGCAAGTCCGGTAGAGACATCAAGTCTCTCAGCCAACTATTCCATTTGTCTTGCAGTTCCTCTGGAATAACTTCGTCCCAAGTTGTTTTATATTTCCATGTATCTTGCATGATGCGTTTCGCCGGTGTGGTGAGAGGGGAAATGAATCCCAGGGGGTCGAATATCGACATGATGAGCCCCAGCGCCTCTCTCTTCGTCGGCATTCGACTTCCCTCCAACACTTCAGCCGGAACTCTTCTCTGGTTGACACGAAAGCCAAGCGTGTCTTCTTTCACATGCCACATCAGGCCCAATGTTTTTTCTATTTCGCTCCCGCCGATTTCAACGGTGACTTGACCGGATGGCGCGAAGTTTGAAATCGCCTCCTTATAATTGGAGGTCCACCCTCGTAGTTGGAAACCCGCGCGTCGCTGCATGTTGTCAACGGCCGCTGTCATTTTCCTGGCTTCTTCAACTGTCTGAAGGCTTTGCAGATAGTCGTCCATGTAATGATTGACCACTATCGCCCTCGCCGCCTCTCTGTCTTCATTTTCAAATTCCCTCGCGTTCCTGTTTTTCACGTACAGGGCCACGCAAGGTGAAGACGTTGCACCGAAGATGAGCGACGTCATTCTATATTCCTCTGGAGACTCGCTGTCGCGGCGGTTACCACGCCACAGAAAGCGTAGCGCGTCCCTGTCGGCTTCTATGATCTTCACTTGCATGAACATCTCCTTGATGTCAGCAGATACTGCCACTGGATACTGCCGGTACTTCATAATGACTCCCGGTAATGATTGAAGAAGATCAGGTCCAGGCAGCAACATATCGTTCAGACTTCTGCCATGGTATTTGGCGGCTGCATCGTGGACCACCCTTATTTTCTCCTTGTCTGGATTCACGACTGCGAAGTGGGGAAGATACCACGTCCTCCCGTTGGTGGGGGAAGTGGAGGCACGCTCGGCGTAGCCTGACAACATCAAATTTTCAATTCGCTCTTCATACTTCGCTTTAAGCTCTTCATCGCGATCCAATTTCTTCTCCAAATTCTGGAGCCTCTTCAATGCATTTTCATAATTATTTGGCATAGGTGAACTTTCATCTTTCCATAAAAGTCCCGTTTCAAAGTGTCCGTTTTGCAAACGACGAGTTTTCTTTTCCAAAATTTCCAAGGCGCGTTGTTGGGGATCGCTAACCTGCGTCCTGGGTTCGATTCCCAATGATTCCAACGCGAAATATTTTCTCATAATTTCTTCAAGCGGGTCGTGTTCTTCCTCCACCATGCTCAAGTGTGAGCAGAATGCGACCGGCGATGTGGTTGAGGTGCGGCAGCCGTGCAGCACCCAACCCAGCTGCGTGCGAGAGGCGACCGGTTGGTGACGCGGGCCTTTACGCACTTCATTTGAAATAATCAGCTCCCAATTATCTTGGCCGATTAATATCTTCGGTGTAGCTTTTTCGTAAATAAGCACATTTTCTATCTCCTGCAGATGTGCACAGCCCTGCACATCGCTTCGGTGAACGGTCTGGCTGAAGAAGCTCATGTTCCGTATTGTGCGAGCGTCCCTCAGTGTATGTTCTTCCGTTTCATATGAGCCTCTTATTTTGGCGGACACTCGCATGCTGTAGTCGTGCGATGATTCTTCACCGTTGACACCCTGCATCTTCATGGGGTCTCGAGGTCCGCTAAGTCCCAGTTCCTCTGCTAGCTGCGCGTCAATGATGGTCACGGTGCTCCCTTCGTCCAGTAGTGCGTAAGTGTGACGGCTTCCCCTCGGTCCGGTTATAGCGACCGGCGCCACCTTCAGATAGGCACGTCGTTGTTTTCTTCCATCGTTGATAACGCTGTTGATCGCGGATGCTAACACTTCTCCCGCCGGTTCTGACGTCACACTCACTGCACTTGGACTTACCTCGTTAACTTCAGGTCTTCTTTGGTGATGCAGCAACCGGTGATGGTGTAGTGTACATCCTTCCACTCCACAAGGCGGGGTGCGGCACGACGACCGTCGATGCCTACTTCTCAGGCAACGGAAGCACACTTTATACTTCTTGGCTAAGTCCCACCGCGCACTCACATCTGCTCCGATGAACTTGCGGCAATCACTCAGCTTATGATCTCGCTTGCAGACTGGGCACGGTTCGTTTTTTCTTATATTCCCACGTTCATTGTTGTTATTCACTATGTGTATGTGCTCCGTCCTCCTTTTTGATCGTGCCATCTCGCTCTCGCGTTCGATCGGTGCGTACGCAGCGCACTTGTCTGCTTCTTCATTCAGGAAGCTCGCAAGTTTCTTAAGTTCTGGAATCCCTTCAGTCTTCACAGCTGCGTAGTCGTACCACTTGTTTCTCACGATTGGAGTCAGCTTCTCCACTGCCATGCGTAGCATCTCTGGGCTATGTAAATACTGCGGCTTGTTCAATACTTCAATTGTTGCTACTAAATTTGCCATCTTGTTGGCAAACAAGCACAAGTCCCGAGGGCTGTCGGTGACTCGTGTCCATGTCTTCATTTTCTCCATTTCTCCAAGCACAAGGGCATCTGGACGGCCGAATCTTCTTTCCAATGCCTTTAAAATATCTTCAGGCCCCGTCTGGGTAATCAGCAGGGCGCTGACGGCCTCCAGTGCTGCTCCCCTAAGGCTTCGCCGCAGGCGCGCGACGTTCTCCCCGGGCGTGAAGCTCCCTCCCGATTCCCGAAAGGCTGCCTGGAAAGACAGCCATTCGCCACTATTTCCGTTGAAAGTCGGGAGTTCTTGCATGTATCGCTGCGCCTGCCTTGTGCTCGTTCGCGCCGCCTCGGTGATCGCTTCTGCCAGTGACGTCACATCCATGACGTTTGAACGTGCAGGCGGGCCTCGTTCTGAGACCCGTTGTCCACGTGCCATATTTCCGACGTGGACGCCCTGTCCCCGTTCTTCCATTTTCCTTATATCGTTGGCTAGCGTCGCTGGGGCGGGGGTTTCCGTGGCATGTGGTTCCTGCGTTTGCGGCAGTCTCTCGAACCACATGTCCACTCTTCTTGATGGTAGTTCGTTCTCTTCTATGACGTCATCATCGTCCGATGACTCGGCTTGAATTCTATTTATTCTTGCTTGTTCAAGTTCAACGGCTGCCTCCAACTGTTTCAACTTCAATGCAGCTAGTCTCTCTTTGGCTTCCAGCTCGGCAAGTCGTCTGCGGGAAGCTGTGGAGCGGCGTGACTGCGGTCTTGAAGTTTCTTCTTGAGTGCATTCTTTTCTGCGAAATATTTCGCGCAAAACTGGCGGTGGCTGCGGCTGCGAATCCGTAACAGAGACCGGCACAATTTGTGTAGTCGTTGCTTTTACTGTCGTTGCCGACAGTGTCGGCGTTGCTTTTACTGTCGTTGCTTTTACGGAGCTAGTCTCTGTTCCAGATTCCGCCGTGACACTGCCAGTCGTCATTGAAGTTGTTGGTGTCTCTTTCGCACTCTTCTTGCTCGCTTGTGCAGCATCCTTTTCAATTCTGCTTCTAGTATTCGGCATTCTTCCGTTCTTCCAATACGGCTCGAAGCTGACCAGACAATGTTGGAGATGCAGTGGACTGTTGGTTGGTTGGTTGCTGGTTCTGGTGCGAGAAGGATGCCGAAATGAAACGATGAAATATTTGCTACGGGCGGCTTTCAACGGTGGCGTGTCGGCGGGAGGGAGCTTCTTTCTTGCTTAGCGCGAACTGCTGCTTATCACGAACTACTGCTTGTCACGAACTACTGCTTGTCACGAACTACTGCTTGTCACGAACTACAAACGGGCCTCGCAAGGCGCCCTATATTTATACAATGCCGCCTCCGCCGACCCCCCACTTCGTTGTAACACCCCCTTTGTTTTATTTATTTAATTGCACTTTACATAAGCCTTATTTTACCTTATCGCTATTACAATATTTACAACATCATAGATCCTAGCCTATCCTGTGGGTTCCTACATACATATGATCCATAGTTTCGAAACGCGGGACATTCTTACGGGCACTTTCCTCGCCCCCCGCTTCATGACTATAAATATAAAGCGTCGAGCGCGCGAGTGATTACCTCATTGCATAACCATGCGCTGTGGCGCGCGGACCTCTGCCTGCACTAACATTATGGCCTACTCGCTATGGAGTAGGCAGTAGTGCAGGCATACCTCACGGATCTGGGGCTCCGGTTGCGTTCTGCATTCCCGAAGCCCCGTTTCCGCTACCCCTTTGGGTCCCGGGCTCCAGGCGGCGTTCTGCACGCCTGGAACCCGGTTCCCTTATTTACTTTGAGTCCAGGGCTACAGGCGGCGTTCTGCACGCCCATAGCCTGGTCTTATTTACCAGGATCTATTGGTCGTTAATGAAACGCAAAACATTAAACGTTTATTTCAACAAGCTTAAGGCTATTATGACAATACTTATTTATACTATAATATCACTAATTAATTAAATTAAGTTTAAACAAAACGATATACACGGTTATATGAAATATTATAAGACTATATGCATCTCTGTCCGACCCGTCTCTTTCTTGCGTTTAACGGCCGTATACATGTTATCTACGAGGCTTAGCAAATTACACCTATGCTCTTATCACCTGTGTAGACGGGTCGGCGAGTTTCTATGATGCTATTCCGTCGTCAACACCAAGCGAAATGGTTATTCGACCCACCTCTTGACATTGGTCGTTGGGAGCGTTGCGTGATTGAAAATGAAGAAGTCATTAGTGACATTTTTATCACGACCATAACGACTGCGGTCGCCTTGTGGAACGACTAACGGAGCAGTTTGGTAGATGTGAGATACTGGTGGAACATGCTGTATGAGGAACGGCTGAAGGAACATTTTGGGCGTTTTGAGGCATAGGAGGAGGACGCTTTACGTATCCTCATTGTCTATGGTCTATAATTATATTCACAATCTAATTTCGGATTGATTTTTTGGCGGGAACTGAAAGGAGATGTTGTGCTGTGCAGTTTAATTTTTTTTTAATGTGTTAAATTACTCTAAAATGAACAATAGTTGTAGGATATTGATAGTTTTTGAATAGTGGTTATGAGTTTTGTGAGAAATGTGAACTGTATAGTCAAATGTAGCCTTTTGAGTTGTCACAATAACTCCGTCGAATGGCACTAGCTGATTACCTACAGTTCAGCTGTGCTACACATAGTAGGCTTATGAAAATGAAGCAACTATATTGTAAACTAAAATCTGGCTTAAAGACAGTTGCCAAGCCATAGATCTAAAAAAAATAACAATCTGATTTCGTAGAAACATTTTTTAGCTTATTATAAGATATACTGAATTTGTGCAAAAGAAATCAAATTTTATTATTATTAGAACCAGTTACATTTTATTGAATCGAACACGATTTATGTAAATATAATAAGGGTTATAATTTACTTAAAAAATATTTAAACGATGAGTTTTGTTGGCGCGATCTTCAAAATGATTGTTTACAACTACGATTCGTCGACTGTAGATTGGCCACTGATTAATTTGTTTCATATCCCTGCTACATCTGGGATAATGTTACTGATAGTGACTGTGAGCAAAAGCGCTTTGTTTTTATAATGCTAAAAATAACGCCGTTAATAATTACCTACATTAGTGTACACATACGATATCTGTCTATGTTTAACGTCATTAACAATAAATTAAAAAAACTCCTTGTGGCACTCAACGTATGCAATTATAATTATTTATTTATTTTTTATTATGCAGTATTTTAAAGTTATTACTTTGTTTATTCATATTTAAAACACTTTATACACAATTTTTACGCGTACATCTATTCACCAGCAACTGCTATTCACTGTTGTATATAGGTACACCTATGTATACATATATACCTGCATGTATATTTACGGGGTGCACATGCGGTGAGTGTGGCATTATAAACATATGATAGATACCTATACACCTATATACTTTCTCATAAACAGCTGCTTACGTATTCTTCCGATTTCGGAGCAGCTCGTCTCGATCCTTGCAAGCTTTATACAGTCGTACCATATGCATACACGTTAAGCGAACTCTCGGCCGAGCTAAATGGTTCGTGGAGTGAGGGGTGTTACGTTTTATTTGCGTTACGGATTTTCTTGAATCGGTCGCCACGCTCAAAGCCCGCGATAAAAGCTATGCAATAGCTTAAAAGTCGCATCATACACTATGCTATAAGCCTATCACTATATTTAGGTAAAACAGTCATCAGTTGGCTCGCAAGGTTAATGTCTAGGCGCGACTGGTAGTGTATTTAAAGTAAGAAAGCTACTAATCCTTCTTTCGTCCATTGATTAAAACTAATTTACCATTTTACAGAATTAAGTAATCGAATTACTGGCCAGGTTCCAGACTCCTTCAAGAGAGCAGCAGCACATTTGAAACACCTTTGGTGTTGCAAATGTCCATAGGCGATGGTAACCGCTTACCACTAAATGGGCCGTCTGCCTGTCTGCTAAACTCTAATAACAAAAAGGTATCATTAGTTAGCATAAAATATATCTTGGCGGCGCGTAGACAAACAGCCGCACTCTAAAACTAGCACTATACCATATGTAGTAGAGGCATTAGAATTAGATGTCATTGGTGTCGAATAATCATTATTTGCCATACGTGACATCTATGCAGGGTATTCAAATTGTGGGATGGGGTATTTTTAGGATCAAGAATTTCTGGGGAAATTTTTTAGAGATGAAAACTAACATGTGGCGTGGTAGAAGTATTTCCTTTTTAGAAATGACATAAAATATGCAAGACAGTGTCAAATTGCTAAGAAAAGGTAAATCCTAAAACATGTATTTATACTATAATTGTAATGGTTTTTGGTTGTGTAATTAAGTTATTAACAAAAAACTACTTTTCGAATTGAAAGCCTCTTCTTTTTGTTTAGTAAACCGGTAAAAAATGAATACCAAAGTTTGTCGCCTCTACGAAATCCTTCAATATATCATGGGAAAAGTGTCACACAAATTACAGTTACAAATTAGAATATGTAGTATCCTTTCGGGGTTACTTTTTGGCAGATATGGGGATTTTTAGTAAATACAATGTAGAGACCCTGCATCTGTAGAACCTTATTGATTTTAATACATTGTTTAAATATTAAAAAATAGAAACTTTTTAAGACTACTTTTTTGTGCAAAAAAAATATGTTTTAAATTATAAAACGTTCATAATTAGTCGTATACGATTTATTGGGTAATGTCAAGTCTATTAAATTCCATGAAAATGCGGAGTTTTTATTTACGACTTAGTCTTGTGTGGGTTGTACTGAGAAAAACGACTGTTAACTTGATGCCCAAAATCAAAAATAATGGGAATGGTTTATAGAACAACTTTGTGATTTGATCCCTTGTTTGATGTTTAACACAATGGTATTAATATCGAATAAGATATTTTGCTTGTTTATTTTCGGAAACTTTTCTTTGTGAGACTAATATTGTATCCTAAATCGCAATGTCATATAAACTGAAGAATTCGATTAATATTAAACGCGGTGTTTTTGGAAAATCAGTTTATTTACAGAAGTGAGACAATAGAAAATTAATGGCTAGTTCCTATATCTTACTGATCCTTCATTTGCCTAATGTTTGGCCCGTTAGACATGTCTGGCTCATTGGAAAATATTTTATAATATTATACTTGTTATTATATGTAAAATTCAGCCTTATTACAATGACGTAAGTTCCCACTTTTTTAAGAAGTATCTGTCAAAAGTTATGGCCCACAGGAAATGTGGCAACTGAATATATTTGTTTATAACAATATCATATATCTTATATATAAAATTCTCGTGTCGCGGTGTTTGTAGTCAAACTCCTCTGAAACGGCTTGACAGACTCTCGTGAAATTTTGTGTGCAATTGGGTAGGTCTGGGATCGGATAACATCTATTTTTCATCATCCCTTAAATGTTAAGGTAGTCCACCCCTATTTTTTTTTAAATCTTTAGATATTTTTTTTATGATACAGCATTAAAAAATACATACATTCATTTTCAACCCTCTACGATCAACCCCTATTTCTATTCGTTAATTATAAACTTTAATGCTGTCGGCATACCGATTGAAGCTTTTCCGGGCAGGACAACGTCTGCCAGGACACTTAGTAAGTAACATATTGCGGGCTTCAAGCCAGAGGGGCGTATAAAAATGCGTTTTTTTTATTTCGTCTATCATTTATATTTTTATCGATACACCACCTCTCTTTTTTTCTTAATAGTTGGTTAATTTAAAAAAGAGCATTTCACGTAATCAAGGAAGTACTTTCATAGACACATGCACATTTTCAGTTATAGAGATACATTGAAAAAAAAGTTTTTTGTATCTCCTGAAAAGTTGGCTTATACGCCCCTCTGGCTTGAAGCCCGCGATATGTAAAAACCAGCCTTGCTACATTGACGTAAGTTAGCATGTTTTTTTTCGGTATCCATTCCTTTCTAAGTTTATGTTAAACTAGCGATCTTAAAAATTTCATCTTTCCTAATATCACGTATGTCTGGGGTGACTGGGGGATCTCACTCTATTAAAAGGATATCATCATCACCCTTTGAATCTCAGTTTTTGGACAACTTTCTAGATTTTTTCTTTCGTCGTATCTTATTGTTAGAAAACTGGCACATTTTTCACGATGTGAACGCAGCAACCAGCATTTTTTGGGCCTTTATCTCCTGCTGGATCTAGGCGGAGGCGGAGCTTTTAGATATTAGTTAGATACGCATATGGCAGAATTTCGAAAGCTACTGCGTCAATATGGCTACAAGTTGAAAAAAAGTGTAATGTATATATGGTGGTTTAAGCAATAGGGCAATGAAACGACTGAATAGTGATTGCCATACATATAAGAAACTATTTATATTCTTGGTAAAATTACATCCAATCGAGTACAATAAAAGAAAACTTAACTTATTTGTATTGTATTCTACCCATAGTCCCTCAAGACTATAAGTAGAAGGCTAGTTATATTTCCTCGCTAGATCGCCCTACTGATCCGTTGACCGAGGTAAGCACCGGCCTTCTGATCACCT
Organism: Dendrolimus punctatus; assembly: GCA_012273795.1. NCBI lineage: Eukaryota > Metazoa > Arthropoda > Insecta > Lepidoptera > Lasiocampidae > Dendrolimus > Dendrolimus punctatus. Next base: position 7,096,215 of record CM022549.1, read on the forward strand.
GAAGAGTAAATGAGTCGTTTTGATAATTTTTGGTAGAGGCTGAGAACCTGAGAACCCCACGGTCCAAACGTCTCGACAGCAAAAGCAACAAACATAATTACTAACTACTCTCGCTGAGGGCTGCATATTTTGCGCCACTTGAGTGATTCAGCTGTTTCCGCCACCGAACCGGCTGATCTAGACGTGTTTCGCAAATGGGATGCGGCCAACGTGTCCACACAAGTCGCATCCCACACCAAAGGTTTGCCACGCTGCCAGGGAATTAGAGTCATTCCGCCAGGATGCCTACCCTGGACACGTGCAATACTGTTCGGTTCCAATAAAGCCGGCACGGTACCCGTGCCAAGTGCCTCCGTAAGATATCATACAAGGCGGCGTGGCGTGACCATCTACCGGCACTGCGGCGGCAAGAAAAACCGTGATATCCCGGGCTGAATACCTCTGTTCCACAGATGCGTTCGGGATGCACATATGCGAGAATCCAAGCGCAAATTTATAGCCAATGAAAAGAAGTATTATCCATCAATGTACCTATATTTGGTGAGCGGATAGCTTGGAGCCAGAAACCAGACTCTTTACGGGAAATGGGAAGCGGGTAGAAACTTCCAGATCTCCCAGCGGGAGACCCGAGCACAGCAGTGGGGCTTTTATGGGCTGTTGTTATTATTATTATTACACAAGGTCATGACTTTGCCAGGTGGTAGAGTATTTGCCCGACTGGATGGCTACCACACCTGGTCTAGAGTATGCAGCCATAACAACCTTGAGTTGTTTCTAATAACCAGGTTCCAGTCTACCTTAAGAGAGCAGGAGCGCATATGTAACACTTTGGTGTTGTAAATGTCTATAGGCGATGGTAACCGCTTTCCTTGAAGTGGAACGTCTGCCTGTCTTCTGCACTCCTGCAATAAAAAGACTTTAAAAAGAATCAACGTGGAATGATGAGTAGTATTTGGGAAGATATAGGGTATTCAATTCTATTATCTCGTCGTATATAAATATTTTTCTTACCTTCTTTTAATTATATTTTAAAGGTATCGTAGCCAAGTGATAAAAACAGAAGACATTCATTACCTTTACGGAACTCTTAATTAATTATAAATGAACGATTCCGACCAGGGTGTTTTTTATTTGATATTAATTTGAATACAAAAAGCCGCATGGCGTATAATTATTTAGCAATTGTGAAGACGGAGTCCGTAAGCTTCTTTCTTGAAAGTTAAATTAAAAATAAAATCAATACTCATCTTGAGTTCGGTTTGTAATTTTAAAATCATTTACGTCAATATTTTTCTTCTCAATAATAGACATACTGGAATTTATATAGCGGTGGCGAGGACTTCACACAACTGGATTCGCGATAGCCAACCTTTAAGAAACTAGTAACTACCGACCGTCCGAAAGCTCGAAAGCGGCATGAGTTTCTTGGTGAATATCGATGATCTGGACGGAACTTCCCGCTGCGGTTGTCCATTATGTCAATATAAAATTTCTTAAAGGTCGGCAACGCGTGGGCGACACCCCTGATGTTGCAAATGTCTATGCGACGATAACCACTTTCCCTCAGGTGTGCCGCCTAACTGTTTGCCTACTTCAAGCAACAAAAATATTGTAACATCGGAAGTGTTACCAACTGTTTGACCTCGAAAAAATATAATTAAGTGTTTTTCTTCCACACCAATAGTAAAACAAATTTCCGAAATATAAAACCGATTAACATCTATTACCTACTAGTAGATGGCTTCTACGTACTTAAAAGGTCTCAAATAAACTGACCACGGAATAAATTTTGAATAATAAACGAGTGAAGCCTTTTGACGCTTTTAAGAGGTATCCGAGCGGAGTGGTTTGAAATAACAATAATATTGAACAAGTCAAATTTCAATGCAAATTCTTTGCGGTATTACGATTATGAATATTGTTCAAGAGAATTACTTTGAATTCTTGTATTTTTGGCAGTTGGGACAGTTGTGCCATTGAAATTTAATATTATATTTTTATTCCCATTTACCATACAGGTCTAGAATGTCTGCGCAAATATGCAACTTTCAATGAGAGAGTTTTATGTTTGTGCCGCCTGCTGTTGAAACCACTTGGACCGTGGGGTCAAAATCAAAATGACGCATTGATTATTCAGGTGATTAGAGGGCTGGTGCCTACTTCAGACAACGGATCTGGGCACCTTACCCATAGAAGACGGTGACCTAGGCCCAATATTCTACTTATAGTCTTGAGAGACTATGGGTAGAATACAACATAACTAAGTTAAGTTTTCTTTCATTGTACTAGTTTATAAAAAGAAAAAGCTATTTGAAAGGATGAGAACTATTTTATTTATTGTTCAACATAAAAATTAAAACTACTTAAAAACTAGGTACGATAAACATTAAACACTCATTTTTATTATTAAACGGTTCCGTCAGACCTTGTCCTGCTCTGAATAAAAATCTAGAACTACCAGGTCTAATTGTGAATCTAATCTAAACCATCCGGACCCTCTCAAACACATTTTTTTATTACCTTGGGTTACATGACTGAAGTTTTAGTAGGGATCCCTAATTTTTTCAAGTAATAAACACAGCCTATATTAAACTTCTAATTCTAATGGTGAAAGAATTTTTGAAATCAGTTGAGTAGATTTTGAGTTCATTGATTACAAACATATAGAAATACAAATCTTTCCTCTTTATAATATTACGGTCTTATCACTTAAAGCGTTTTCTTCCAGACAAACCCCTTCACTGAGGAAAATATTAAAATAACTGACGCTTAGGTTTGATGACCCCAAGAAAATGACGAACTTGTAAAGCAATATTGATTTTGAGATATTGCATTTATAAATTTGGAACTTTGTTCTTCGGAAACCCATAAGTTTCATAATAGAACAAAAATATAAGTTGAATCACTTAAAAATCAAAAAAGTTTCAAGCACATAAATCAGATTTAAAAGGGAAAGTGTCATATCACTAGCAAAACTGATTTTTTCCAGTTTTTAAACGTCAAGAACTCTAAGATTAATTCGTGTTTTACCCCGTTTGGTTTATTATTGTATAGTACTACCGGAAATTCCCTACAAAATTCCATTCGCAGTTACTTTCGAATAAAAGTAACTTCGTCTTTTGCCCTTGAGTCCTCATTTGATATTTTAATTGCGAAGTCGATAAACAGGCAGGTGGCCCACCTAATGGATTGTGGTTACTAACGCCTGTAGACGTTTGCAACCAGCGAGTAAAGCCAACACGTTGCCAACCTAGGATGGAATACAGGTTGTACAGAATATATAAGTATGAAAGATACGTGTCAGTGTTTTGTATGAATTAGCAAGCACTGACCGCCAATTACCTGGTGCTAGACATATGATCGTTCTGTAAATTCGGGGTTCAGTGAGCGTGGTTGAGATGGAGAAATAGACAAGAAGAATGAGATAGCGAAGACTAGCAATTGTTTATTGGAGGTCATCAGAAATTCACCAGGTGGCAGTTAGGTGCAGTAACTCTGTACTAGACAGATCCCGAGACGCCTCGTAAAAGTGCGATAAACGTAGTTGCAGGTTTAGGTTTAGTGGGTAGTTCAGCTTCGTTTTAGAAGCGAGCGTGGAGAACGAGGTCGCTGAGAGTCCCACACACCCTCGATGCAGGCCTTATTCGGCCCTTCCCCCAAAGAGCCCGAGGATGGTATCCAAAGGCGTTCCCCCTGCGTTGATAAAAAAAAGGTGGCAATCACGTGCATAGAGTACAGACTATTATAGGGTATAAAAAATCTCACGTCGACAGAATCAAATCATTATACCGTTTGTGGAATCGTCTACATGGGACCAACAAAACCTGTTAGTTTTCATTGGCCTATCTGTACCCTGTTTATAAATACAATAACGTGGGATAAGTGTAGTAGAAACGAGAGCTTTGAGAAGTATTTGTGAAATTGAACGATTTTACAAGGCACGGTGTGATAGCAGAACGTTGTGGATTTAAAAGATGTCTTAATAACAAGACTTGAAAAGGGAATGTTAAGGTGATTTGGACATGTAGAAAGAATAGATAAAAGAAAACTGACAAAACAAGTGTATAATAACAATGCGAATGGTAGAGTTGGTGCCCTTAGACAGCCATGTACTTATCATGATCAAATCGCAGATGTCTTAAAGAATGGCCAGGTATAAAGCATCTCTTATAAACGTATGTGTATGAACAGATTAATGAACCAAAAAAGGTTGTTAAGATCGTAGCAAGTGGAAATCCATTGTCTCTGCCTATGCCTATGGAAAACAAACGTGATAATATGTAGGATTTAGTTATTAATTAATAAGATGAGCGGAATATCACCAACTACTCCCTTCGGCGTGATTAAAGGATTGCAAGATGTCCCGAAGGCTATTATTGTGGTCGAGTAAATAGTGCAACTGGAAGTGAAATCATTTTCCCTGTTGTGAGTATTTAATTAGAGGGTAGAGGGCAAACGGTACTTCCAAAGGGTAGTGGGACTATCCCAAAGGGGCGGAAAATACTTGGTTATATTATTATTGTACATTCTGTTTCATGGAAGAAGCCCTGTAGAAGAGGCGCTACGGTCATGCAACGAAATGTTAGAAAGATAATTTTTTTGGTCAAGATAATTCATTTTTGCTCATATAATATATTATAAATTAAACAAAAATAAACTATGAGTACAAATTAAAATCTAATATATAATTAGCTGTCCCGGCAGACGTCGTCCTGCCCGGTAAAAAATAGGTGTTGATAGTAGAGGGTTGAAAATTGAGGATTGTATGTATTTTTGTATGTTGTATCATAAAAAAATAGAAATTAAAAATTTTGTCTAAAAAATAAAATAAAAAATTTAGGGGTGGACTACCCCTAACATTTAGGGGGATGAAAAATAGATGTTGGCCGATTCTCATAGATACCGGATAAGCACAAAATCGGTCAAGCCGTTTCCTATATATACTCCTCCGTATGGCAACGAAAACTGTGACACGAGAATTTTATATATTAGAAATTCTCGTGTCACGTTTATATAAACTATGAAATAAATATAAAGATGAAGTATTTTATAAATCAAAATATTAATGTTAGAAGCTATTGAATTAATCGATAGCATGTAGACAAAAATGACTTTAATTATATAGATTACTTCATAGCTTCGCTTGGTAGCAGCAAGTATGCATCAATTGTCAAGTTTTAGTGTAAAACTAAATTTAAAAAAATGCATAAGACTGACTGTATAATCCGTATATATATCTATCTATTTGAATGAAATTCAAGTATCTGTCTTTGATTTGACGACAAATAACAAAAATTGAAACCTATTTTTTTTACAATAATGGTTTTTAGTTTTTGTCTGCTAGTCTGTCTGAGTCTATCATAAATAACCTCCAAAATTATTTAACGGATTTCAATTAATATTTTATACATTAAAATAGACTTGTTAATTATTTTATATGTAGATTTCATTTCGATAACATTCAGAACACGTGAATATAAAGTAAGAAATTGCAGGAAGTGTTAATTTTTTTTAGTAATTACACCTACGCCATGCCACTTCCAGAATCGATACTTTTTATATCTATGCTATGATTCAACTCAAAGACATAATTAGGCGGTTCTATGTAATTATTAATTTCTATACAATAAAATTACAAGGCACTGTTATCATTTCATTGAAGATACTTCATCATGATAATATTACAATCCTTTATGTGAGTTAATATTTCAGTACCATTGACTGAAGAAAGTTATATGTAACAGTTTTTAGGGATCGGATACCAAAAGCGATTTTTGCACACTGGTCTCTAAATTAGAAATCTTTTTTTTTAAGGCAACGGAAATGCATTTCGCACACTATCGGGTCCTTTACTAGGGATTAAATCACAGCGACGAGAGGTGAGACCACGAATGGCACCAGAGTCAAATCGCCGGTTTGTGTGGAGACTCGAAAACTCAATGCTCCACTAAAACGATGCGTAATCTAAGATCTGGCTCAAAGGCCTAGCTGCCAAGCCATAAACCTAAATAAATAAATTGATATCAGGGAAAATCGTTCAATCACTCCAAGTGAACTTTCAGAATATGAAAAACCCTTATAGCATTCAACCACAGAGGCTGCAAGTAACAAAACAAGTATAGTAATAACTAAATGAAACTATAGTCGACGCATTATGAACTGAGGCTTCGGGTCATAAATCATATTTATCTGTCTGTCTCGCTCGCACTTACAGGTCTTATGGAGAGGCGTAGCGATGTGCGTAAGAATTGTCGAGGTGCATATTGATAAAGGGATATATATGATCGATATGCTAAATTATGTTAAGTGTAAGTAAAAGTCGTCAATTTGTAAGATAGAATGTTTGTTTCGACGTAATGATAGAGAATGGTATAGATCGTAATGTGGCCCTGAAAAGGGCCGTTTTTATATTTTTTAACTAAAAATATTATATTTATAGAAAAACAACAACCCTTACCGGTAATGACCAATCAGGAGTCAGAGCGCTAAAGAAGGTCACGATGACGCATCGTCCCCGCGTGCGTTGGTAGCTAAGTATCGATAACTTGCGTTTGCGTGCACATTCCTACTGTCAGTGACATTTATTACCCGACGACTCAGTTTAAAATGCGTCGACTATAGTACGAGTATATTGATAAAAGACTGAACTGCACTTGGAAAACTTGGAACCCGTTACGTATATCAGGTAATTAAAGTGTACAACTGGTGTTAATTAATTACAACTTGAAGGGCTTTTCAAGCTAAAACTGTTCGTTAAGTTGACTTACATTTTCTATAGCATATTATGTTCATAACCTACCTTTCTAGCTTATGCAACATTTTAACTAATTATAGTTAGGGGAGTGATTGTTATTGCACATTTTTTTTTCAAAATATTTTGAGTTGTATAAAATTCTTATGTCTTTATGTTCTAAGTGTGAAGCACGTTAGTTCTACGTTTCTTTAGTTAGATGTACATTAATTCTCGCCAATAAATATTACTTTCTTTCTTTCTTACTAAGTGAATGGATACTTAGGTTTTTTCTTACTTGATCAGCAGACAGGCAGATGGCCCAGCTGATCGAAAGCGGTTACCATCGACATATTGTACTGATCCCAAATATTGGGAGACGTTGAAAGAAAAAAGGAATGGATATTCATATTTTATTATAGGCTGCGAATATCCAAGACAGATTAAGGAGTCTCACAAATGGGTAATCTGAATGGATCTGAAAATCGGCAATAGGAGGTTTCTTGGGACCTTTTCTTACACATCGGTATCTATAATTTTTACATTGACTTCAGACTTTTGAGTTCAGAAGTAAGATAAATTTCTTCAAGGCCATTAACGCGTTGGCAAAGCCTTTAGTGTTACATGGACTTTAGGCCATGGTAGTTACTTTCCATGAGCCTGTTTAATTTTGCCTGCTTCAGGCACTAATAGAATCCACAGCGTTTACTACATCCTGTGGCGGTATATGAAATACACCTATCTGTCAAATGTATGCATATTCAGTTATACACAAGTGATGAAAATTACAGCTACTTTAATATAAGTAACGCTCACGGATGTGAAGTTATTTTATCGAAATCACGACCCGGTATATTTCAAAAGTACCTACTGATTTTTTACATAATTATCATATACTAGGATATGCCCGCGCCTTTGTCCACGCATGATTTGAAATTCCCGCGGGTTCCTGAGACAGAAAGTACTGCACTAGGTACTTAAAAAATAATGTAAGCTATCACTTTAGGGAACACCGCATCGAAACAGCTTAGTAGTTTTTACGTGAATCCCGAGGAAACATACAAGAAATCAGAAAAAAATGCATCGTGACCTTCCTCGTTCATATAGTCATTTCCAGTTGTAGCTTCAATGTACAGACACCGCTTGTTTAGAATTTTATAATATTATAGATTACAACATTCGGGGTCTTTTTTGATAAAAAATCATATTAAAAAAATAAATACTTAATATAAGTTTAACGAAAGTCTATCCTTGTTATTAAAACAATTTCAATTTTCCACAAATAGGTTCCTCTTTTAGCGTTTTGACTATCAACTTTATTTATTTCGTATTAGACGGCGCTTTAACAGTTTGCCCCATGTGAATTCGTTACATTTAATGGTTTTCTATTCTCGTAACTGGTGTGAAAATTGATTTATTTTGTCTACGTAGTGATGAGTGAAATCTTGTTGTTTCTTACCATTTGTTTCAATTTTGTTACAATAACCAGTTGCTAACAACATTGTGATGAAACCTGCACACCGAGATAACCGGTGTATCAAACCTGCCAAGCCACCTGGGACAAGTTTGGCGAGCATACCGTCCTTATACTGGGATACCCGAGCCCAGCAGTGTGACGTCTATAGGCTGTTATTATTATAGTCAAGGTGGGGAAGTCCGTCAGTGGAACTCTGTACATCTCTCGTTAGTTCCGTATTTTAATAGCTACGAAGACAACAACTCGGTCACTAAAGCAAAGACATCATTTATATCTATGTTCAAATTGTAGTTAGCGTTAAATTCCGTTTAGAAAAGGTAAAAAATGAGAGGTGTACGATCTTACAAAATCAGGAACAATATAGCTTTCCCCCGGTGAAAGAATTTTCAATATCGATTAATTAGATCCAGAGATTACCCCTTACAATGTCACAAACTTACAAACATTACTTCTTTGTTGTTTTTAATTACCTAATAAGCGAATTAAAAATATTTCCCCTCCCGTACTGCCTGTACCTTACATATACCTCCACGTATACGATATTTCCCATGGACGGACTTATCCACCTTGACTATATACATTATTACAGTGAAATCTGCCATCACTAATATACGAGTAGACTCATCAGTTTCATACAATGATAGATCGTCAGACGCACATAAGGACATTTCTGAAACTTAAAAAGTAATGGAATCGCTCAAAATATACTGTCAATTGAATAAAACCAGGGAGTATGTCTTGAGATCTCGATGGAACACTTTCAGCCCAATAATTTCACCCCTAGGGGGGGTCTACTATCAGTTATATTCTGTAATAATTTTAATAATAAAGCAGCATATATTATTAATAATATATTAGAATACTTAATTTATACATCGATTTAGGACACTTTTTATAATAAGGCATCGCCATGCGGAGAATGGTGTTACCGGTGGGCAGTTTCCCACTGAGTTGCGGCCGAGGCAAATAAGTATAACCTAAGAAACAAATACAGTAGTTTGCAAGAAATATGGCTGTCACATACATAGACAAATTGACAGACGATTGTATGGACGGATCAACATAACTTAATACGGATTTCATTTTTACTAAAAGAGCTGTAATAACCTTAAATTTACATCAAGTGATTTCGATCCGATATCAAATAGTAGTACCCATCCATTAGATCTTTGAGCACTTATTGCAAGTTTAAAAATAACCGTTTTTGAATAGAACAATATTTTCACAAAAAACACTTCCAACAATCGTGTCTTAAAATAGGAAGTCTTTTTTAAAGTTGACTTTCCAATAAACTAATGACAATTATATATAGTCCAAAGATTACATATAAAAATATAAATAAAAAATATCTATGAAGTATGAAAGAAGAATTCTAGGATTCACCCAATACAAATTGTGAAATGAAAATGAATGTATTTATTTCAAAATGGAATCTTATAGATTACTTATTGAAAGTAAATATGACTTTTTCATAACGACGCTGGCAAACAAGCAGAGCACCGAAACCTAGTGGGTAGTGTGGGTACTAGCTACTGTCGCCCAGAGACGCTTGCAAAACCAGGGCCGAAGATAACGCGTTGCCAGCCTTTAGGATAGGAGAGAGGGGATACTCGCTCTGCAACTTGGTGAAAGCTATCTTGCATAGCAGCGACACCTGGGGGGCTGCTGTTACTTTTTGTAAGACAGTAATGGCTCTCAAAGAGGCCGCTGAACGAGATAGGGAGAGGAGGAGAAGAGAGGTCGCCAGCCTTCAGCCGGCACGCGGAGAGGCAGGTACGCGCATTACTTCTCTCCCTGAATAATACCGCTGCGGGGGGTCTTTAGCTTGCAAAGGATTCACGACCCCCGATGACGAAGTGGATGTGTCCTGCTTCCCGGGACACATTCAGGCACTATTTGCGCTGGATCGGACTGGGCGTAACTCTGTTCTAAGTCTCAGCCTTTCCTACACAAAAGCGCGGGGCACACGGGAGGAGAGGGTTTTTTGTAGGTAGTGGGGTAACTGTCCGTACACAGTTACTCTGAGTCGCCACACAAGCTGGATTCGCTCGCGGGTGGATTACTTTTGGATGCAGTAATGCCGCCCCCGACCGATGCGATTCTGATCCCTGGCTAGAACCCAGTATTATGCGTAAATCGGCAGCATTTTCCCTAGCCTTAAAAAAAAAGGAGAGAGGGGAAGGCCGAGGCACGGGTTCAATAATAGTACATTGGTTTAGATATCTGCGCAAGTGGCATCCAATTTCTTCTATCTCATCCTTTCATAAAGGCTGGCAACGACCTGGTTTTGGCCCTGGCATGGCATGGCAAAAATTAGAAAGTCTTACCAATATACAAGTGTGCCTAAATAAAAGGGTATTCCAAATATCAGTCTTTTACAATCAACTAGTTTTCTTTTATTCACAATTTTGTTCCTTGTGTAAAACTGCACTTTTGTATGTAGCGCCAATCTGTTATGAAGCCCTCGATATGTTTGTATGTATGTGTAGAGATCGCTTTAAGCTAAAAGGCCGCCAGTTGTGCGAGTACCTCTTGTATTTCTTTATTTATGTTTGTCTATGCTTTGCTGTAAACTACAGAGTTATTTATCTATGTACTGTAAGTCAGGATTTGAATTCACGTTTAGTACGCATGTATCTTGGCCACTGAACTAACAGCTTTTCAATCAGATACATCCTAAGCATGGCAAAGTGTATTTGACTTTGGTATTGTTTACTATTGGTTACGAGGTCCCAAATTCGACAACTTTGGTTAACGGATAGAGTTTCTTTTGAAAATTATAGCCTTGCTTTAAATTTATATACTGGCAAAATAACTGTAGTGTACGTTACCTGTCAAGCGTGGGTCGAAGTTTTGTAATAAAATCATTGATTATTTATTGTTGTTTTTGTTAAAATTTATTTATTTCTTTTACGTATTATTATTAAGTATTACATAAGTAGAATTAGTTTTATTAGTTATTATTTTATTAACAAAATTGGCCCGTTTTCGTCTTACGCCAAAAGGAAGGTTTGCACTGAAAATCAGTGTTGTGTCGGATATAATTCCGGCACAGCAATATGCTGAGTGCAAACCTTGTTTGCTGAAAATGCGGCGTACAAATATATACTAGGTATAAAAATGTATAAGGAATGTAATTACGTCCCTATTTCTGGGAATAAAGTTGTTCTTTCTTTCGGGTGCCAACAATCGTATAAAAATATACATATATTTTTTATGATAGTCAATTAGTTTAACGATTAGCTGGAATTTAAAATTTATTTCAACCATTTATTTAGCTTTAGAAAAAAATATTGAGACACTATAAACGCAGACAGGCAGGAGGAACTGAAATGACAATTTTATAACTAATCTGAAGTTACGATCCTCGACGAAAAAGTTCGTGATGTTCAATATATAATAATACTTAGATCTTGCTCAGAAGATTACTGCTATGTGGCGTCTAGAGTCAACGAGCATTGTGCCGATAGTTGTCGCCATCAATGGTCTTATAGCGAAAAGCCTCGAATGTCCGCTAGGGAGGCTTTCGCTGGGAGGCTGGGTGAAGGGCCAGATACAGAAGGCAACACTCTTGGATACGGGACGAATTGTGAGGAGGTTCCTGGCTCTGGAGCCCTTACCACCGGCATTTCGGACGCCAGGCCCCGCTGGAGGTGATCTGTAAGATTTTATATATTTTTTTATTGAATATGTATTTTATTTTGTTATTTTTTTTTTAATAAAAAATGTATATATATTAAAAAAATGATTTTTTTGTTAAGAATGAATAAAAACATGAAATAATAATAAGCCCGCAGGGGGGCATTGTGGCGAAGCCTTAGATGAGTAGCGACACCTCGTGTCTGACTCCGGGGGCCAAGGCAAGGCCACACCTCTGCCTTAACCAGCCGGCACGGAGTGGAGATCGCTAGAGCTAAGACTCAAGCTCCAGAGATGGAAGTGATAAATGGCATCACGTCAGAAGTAGCTTCGGTGAACTGCAGCCCACTTCTTTACACTCCTTAGCCACTCACACCCATGTTACCTCTGTTTTCTATGGCATTTTTTAGGGCCCATGCAGGGAGTGGCGCTTCACCGTCTGCTCATTTTCTATTGTTCCGCGAACATTGCGACGGGCAGACGCCATAGTCCCCATATTTCCAGACCATAGTACCACTATCAATTCACCCCAATAACCCGCTACCTTTTGTCCACATTTCTTCACAATAGTCCTACACTGGCTGGGGCTTGTCCTTTTGTACATTACTATATGGTGTAGACAGGGATAATCGCCGGTCAGTGTCACGCTACATCTACATTAAATTTGTCAAAGGGCCTCTACGTGTTGGCCTCTCCATGGCCCCGCGCAAGACCTTCAAATTTCAAAGAGATACATTGTAATAATAATAATAACTCTTTCTTTCTTTCCTTGTAGAAAACATTTATAAATACAATCACAATTTAAAAAAATATATATACATTAAATATTAAATTATTAAAGTTCAATTCATGTATGTAATGTCGGTTGTACTTTTAAATTAATAAAATACTCGTTGCAATAAATACATATTTTTTTAAATATAATAAGCATTAAAACTGTTCTTTTTATATATTTTATTAGATGCAATTTGTCATAATAAACAAAGGTATATACTAATATTTTAAGCATTATAACTATTATTTTCATGTATTTAAACGTTAATTATATTAGGTACAAAGAGATTTAAAAAAGACAAGTTGTTTTATAACGGTCTTATTTATAGAGAGCTAGAGTAAGTTTGAATGTTTCTTTATGGTTATTAAAGAAACGTTCAAATTTACTTTAACTGTCTATGAATAAGCCCGTTAACGTTTATTTTGTGGTTTATTATTTCACGTTCCCCGTTTGTAGGGTCAAAGCGTAAAGCTAACTGGGGGTTGTTCTATAGTGGCTACACGTCAGGCCAAACAAAAGCATAATTAAGTAAGGCTTATTTGAAGTCTATGACATTAAGCTAATTATTTCTTGACGATAAAACTTCTATATCGACTGCTAACTATTAAGATCTTACTAAGTTTGGATATTTTAAAGAAGTTTGTAAGTGAGTATTTGTTTCTTTTGGAACGAAATTCCTTATCGCGCGTTGCGAAAAAGGGCTAGACAGAAAAAATTAAGACCAAAAGTTGTAACGACACTTTTTGCTATAGTTGTAAGCCGTGTGTTGTGCGCGTGTTAATTAAGTTTATATTACATTATATTTGTGAATAATAAAAAATGTTATTATAACTTAAAAAAAAAAGTTTTATTACAATTTCTTCACTAATTAATTGAAAGGAACTTTCTATCCATCCGGGTGTCCCTTGACACCTCACAAGTTTTAAGTTTTTGTGATTTTACATAAAAACATTTTCAATGTATGTATGTATAGGTTTATGTGAATACGAGAAAAATGCTTTTGTTGAAACAAGTCATATGTAATTATTTATGTTTTAACTATAGCTTTAAACTAAAATATGAGTTTATTCTATTGGTTCAGTAAAATCAAAGTGGGCATTGATTTATGAAACTAGGACTTACCAAATATAAGCTTAAGCTCGCACGGGTCAGTTTCCAATTTGTATTTATGATGATATTTTTACAAATTGTCGGGCGCCAACCAACTGAATGCTGATCGACAAGATTTTGGAAGACTAGTATTCTTCTATACCTTATACTTGAAGGAGTTTATATTTTCACGTTAAAATTATTCTAAGTAAATGATTTTTTTTGAGTTAAAATAATTATAGAATTTAAAATTATAAGTATAATAGGATATTTTTTATTTAATTAGTACATAATTAAATAAAATTAGTACATTAGTACATTACATTACATACATACGGAAAAAAATGAAAAAATAAATTAGTACATTATTTAAAGCACACTTTTAATTTAAAATTTTAAAATAATTTAATATATACGAATTAAAATTAATCTTGAAAATGCAGTGCCAGACCGCTGTCAGTTGACAACTTTCCCAAAAGACTGGACGTATTCCCTCTTTAAATGGCAACGCTAGCACGTAGCCCAAGTATTGGACAGCCTTTTTGAAAACTGAAGTAAACATTTTTCTTCTCATTGCAATTTATTAAGAAATCACGGAGATGTGTTGACGGGTGGGTGGAAATCTGCGCACATTGTAGCGCGCCCCTTCTCGTATAAAAGGGAGCCATCATAGACGAAGCAGCGTAGTCAACTATTATTCCTTCCCAGGACTCGAACGGCTCTTGCGAATTCAAAATTCGAATTGGAACGTTTTCGTTTGAAATATTAATTTTATTGGCTGCCAGTGTCGGAACTAGTGTTGTAACAAGCCTATTTAGATTTTGAGGTAAGGATTGTTTATTTAAGACACGAGTTATTTTACGCTCTTATATTAATAAAATAAAATTTCTATATCAAAACATGGAAAGTATGTGTTATATAATGTTTATTTATTATTTTTTAACCGGCTTACTTTAAAAAAAATATTTTCCAATATAATTACAATCATAAACACACACTCAAATGTCGCACATAAAACTCAGAAAAATAAAATAAAAACTATTTTCATGACAGTTAGGTAAAATGCACTTTAAAAAGCATGTAAAAAAACTTCCGCGGGATGTGGAACTGAAGATTACACGGGCCATAGGTAAGGTAGGAGCCTAAAAAAGTCTAACACGTTTAAAATTCGTAGTTTAAAACATTTTGAGCTACTACTAATATCTAGTAGAAATATCAAAATGTCCTGGTGGTTTGTGACAGCTAAGACCGGGAAATTCATATATGTGGGAATAATACAACGTGTGTTGTTTTTCAAAATTTAAATTAAATTATTCGATGATGATCGAATTATTCGACACAATGGAAATGTATTCATAAACCAATACATTATTATTATTATTTGTTTTGTTAAAATAAATGAAATTTTAATTAAATTACATAATACATAACTTACCTAAATTTACAATATTTTGAATAAAAATACACCTATACGTTGTAAATAATATATGGAAACGTTCCCACAACTATGACATTGTTACCAAGTTGGATGGCAACGCTTACGCGTTACCCCAAACGTGAGCCAGTCTTGTGATAGCGTGAGACCTATCAACTGTTTTCTATTGGGTAAATCTGCTGAGCACATCTCTATCCTCAATAACGTTTATAAACTTTTTAAAATTTCATTTTTGGCTACATCACTGATTTATGCTCATTATTGTTATGAACAAGAGACTTAAAATTTAAAAATTCTTAAAAAAAAGATAGACAGTTATTTGTTGAACATCAAAGTATAGGCAATCAGAAGTAGAAGTACACAAACGACTAGCAGACCCAGCTGACGTTGTCCTGCCTTAACAAAATCTAAATTAATAACCCATTGCAGCGCAACCTACCAGGTCTAATAAAATTGTAAATCTAAATCATCCCAGGACCTACATAAACACATTGTCTTCACACACAAGGAATTAGATCAAAATTGGTCCGACTGTGTATTAAGGTTCAGTGAAATACAGAAGAACAGAAGAATTTTACTAAATAGAAGTATAAAGAAAGTACAACGGGCGGCCTTATCGCTTAAAAGCAACCCTTGGCAGGAATTGACAGTTATTTAATTCCGACGGTAGTGCAGTCTATAAATGATAATCTAAATATATAAAAATGAATCATAGAAATGTATGTACGCGCATAACTTAATAACGACTTTACCGATTTTGATGAAATTTTGTGTTGTTGATGTTTGAGTGGGTCCCGAGATGGTCTAGAATTATAATTGGAACTGGTAGGTGGCGTTGAGATCGGGTTCTAGAATACTCCTAATCACATGGACCGATTTCGGTGATTATGTTTTAGTGCATTCAAGTGGGTTCCCGGAGGGTTTAGATTCGCAATTAGAACCGGTAGGTGGCGCTGAGATCGAGTTCTAGAATCCTAATCACGTAAACCGATTTTGGTGATTTTGTTTTTGTGTCATGAAACAAAGTCTTTTAGGAATTCAGAAAATTTGCGGTACGAAGTTCGCCGGGTCAGCTAGTCAATTATAAGTACATATAAGATAATGATATATGCTTTAAAAAACAGACCTGGTTGAGGCAAATGATACGCGCGGGAAGTTCAACTTGATATAGACCGCAGTTAGGCTTCAGAACTCATTTTAATGAATAAATTTTCATTAAATTTGGTAGAAATTTTCCACGAACTCGGGAGACAAAGTTTATTATGATAAATATTATATTAAACAGTGTCGGGATAATTATGGTCAAGTTAAATGCGTTACGAAAAGTTTAAGTAATGAGCGACATAGCGAATTTTCATGTCACTCCTGTAAGTTCCAACTTTAATACCCTTAAGGAAAATCCCGGGAGAATTTTAGTCTAAATATTATTGCAACGCGAAGTCATTCAAAGTTATGTGGGAGATTAATTTAGAGGCATGCCACCTCCGTCAGGCCCCGGTGAAAGAGGTAAGTGCAAGCAATGCTGATTTGAAGTCGTGAAAGATGATATGAGTGATATACGTATAAAATGAGCGCATATTTTCCCTAAAATTATATCAATTAAAGCTGTGGTCATTTTTTTTTGACAAACAGTACAATAGGATTATATTCATATAAATAAAAGTTAAAAACTAAAATATCTTATAAATAAACCTAACTTTAAAACATATATATAACTAGCGGCCTCGGCAGACGTTGTCCTGCTCTGTAAAAATAAAAATCTAGAACCCGATCCCTACGCCACCTACCGCTTCCAATTGTGGATTTAAACCATACGGGGACACTCAAACACACAAAAAAATCACCAAAATCGCTCCAGGTGATAAGGAGGATTCTAGAACCCAATCTCAGCCTGTACTTTAAATCCGTAACACCTGGCTAATGATCACAATACAACAATAGGCCGTATCCCAATAAGTAAAGAATAAAGACGACCATAACCATTTTAATGAAAGATTAATTAGTTTAATTTTAAAAGAGTTTATATTTTCACATTTTTGTAAGTCGTTTGGCAATTTAATAAATAATGCAAACCTTCAAACATATTAAGTTATTGACCATAATCATCATCAACCATAATGATATGAAAACATCTACGTCACACAATTAATTCATCTAAACCAACTAAACCGACTATAATTATATAAAAATATCAACATAATAAAAAGAAATCTTACAATTACTGATATGTTTTTACAATCTGGGCCCAAGAATGTATGGGAGCGTCTTCTTTTTATGTTATATACAAAACTTAAAATTAATAGAGTAGACACTCACTTTTTTTGCGGGTTGGTGTAAAAAAAGCTAAGCATAGACGTATAAGTTTATTATAGATTTACTCAAATCATAAACTTATATGTCTATAACTCTCTATACATCTATGAAATCATTCATTGAAACTCGTAAGAAAGTTGCCAGACTAATCGCTGACAGTAAACTTTTGGATCATTTCGGAGAATATGGTGAAAATGGTCTTAGTAGTTTATCTAAGTTATTATTCAATAATAGCTGACACGGCAAACTTCGCACCGCCTCAGAATCAATAAATAAAAGAGCTGAATGATAATTGCAGAACGATTTAACTTTAGTAAAAAATGTGATCAAAACTTAACCGGAACGAACATCGAACGTTTGACATTCAAAACAAAAAAAATCTTCACTTTCTTCACTAAATTGATTTCTGAACGACTTGTAAATTTAATTAATTTCTAAACGACAGGACGAACATCAAATGTTTGGCTGGTAGGAATAGTTTGTAAGGGAAAGCGAAATTGTTGTGTTTACATATATTCTAAGCATTTTTTCATATTTACTCATCTTCTAAACCTTCCTTGGAAGTCCAAGTCCAAGAAATAATTCAAAACCAAAATTAGCCAAATCAGTCCAGCCATTCTCCAGTTTTCGTTTTTCCGTTAGAAACTATTCCTACCTGTCAAACATTTGATGTTCCTCCCGTCATTTAGAAATAAATTAAATATGAAAGTCGTTCAGAAATCAAATTAAATTTAAATATATTTTTGGTTTTCAATGTTAAACGTTTGATGTTCGTCTCGTCGTTCAGAAATTAAATTAAGTTTAAAATACAACTTTTGAGGCGGTACGAAGGTTTCCAGGTCAGCTATTAATATGATAAAATTTCTTGCAGAATAAAATACTGTAAAATACATCATTATATTACCACAATCAATTAACATAACTTTTCTGTTTGTCGATTATATTTCATTCTTATTATCGTAAAACGGCAATGCACTGTGAAATTAAGAACTGCTCGGATAATATCAGTATTTTAAAAGTATCTTTTACTTAGTTACTGGCTAACTGTCTGGAAGAAGTATGCTACAAATGACAACACCTGTATTAGTAGTACTATGTGCCGCCTTGATTGTTATTCCCCGTTTGGTTGTATATTCTGTTTATTAAAGTGCTTTATAATACTCTAATATTTATTTTTATTTGTATAAATTTTTGTGGCTCCATCAACACATTAATTTTTAATATAC
Organism: Dendrolimus punctatus; assembly: GCA_012273795.1. Taxonomy (NCBI): domain Eukaryota; kingdom Metazoa; phylum Arthropoda; class Insecta; order Lepidoptera; family Lasiocampidae; genus Dendrolimus; species Dendrolimus punctatus. The sequence goes on from CM022549.1 coordinate 7,114,899, forward strand.
TACAACCATAACTTACCTATGTTTCTTACATATACTGAATTATTACGGTATAACGGTATTGTACAATATGAAATTTACTCAGCCTTAAAAAATGAAAAGAAAATGAATGTTTCAGCTTCAAATCATTTTTATCTTTATGAGTATTTTCACCGACGGAAAATCGTCTGTTTATTGTTTAATACAGCATCCCACAATATTATGTATATCAGGTTAGCCATATAAGTAGAACGTGATCTTATTGTTATTAAAAACACGAAGCTTCTATTTCTTGTAACAAAATAACGAAGCAAACAAGGAAAACTTTTTACTTTGGTACATAGATATTGTTGGGAAGAGTGCCCAAAATGCTGGTCGCATTTCCATGTTGGATGGCAACGCTAATGCGTTGGGTGCAAGCCAGCCTTTTGGTTACGCGAGACCTTAATTAGACGCGTTCAGAGGTCTCGATAGAGGTCCCCACGGCCCCAGGGTTTCAACCCCGAAAGCCACAAATATGCATATAGCAGCCCTGGCTGTAATTTGGAGATGGGAGGCCATCAAGGTAATAACACAAGTTGCGTCCCATCTTCTATGGCACCAACGAAATTCCATCTGGTCTCTCGCCATCGTTGCGGCACAGCCCATTTGGTTCTAGAACAGCTGCTGCCCCGGCGGAGACAAGAGATCGACGGATAATGGTTTCTACCAACATTAGTCCATTTTAAGGAAATGTAAATCAGTTGATCCCATATAGTTTTATCCGTGCAGGAACGTAGAAAGAATACAAATTTCCTGCCACAACCAGGTGGTAGGATATTTGCCCGAGTGGATGGCTACCACCCCTGGTCTAGAGTATGCCGCCATAACAACCTTCAGTTGTGTTCCGGCAATAGTGACCAGTTTCCAGCCTCCCTTAAGAGAGCAGCAGCGCATTTGTAGCCTTTTGTGTTACTAATGTCAACAGGCGATGGTATATACTTTAGCATCAAATGTAAAAATCTGTTATTTTGAAATTACAAACAAACACATCAATTTTATTCATCTGTATGTATGTATAGGTATGAGAAACTGGTGGGTATAGGTAATATCTGTAGCTTCAGGAAGGGTTAATATTATTAAAGTATTGCTTATTCTATATTAATTAATGTTTTTAGTTTCCAACATGGTCACCAACATAACCCTGCTCCTAATCTTTGTGACCTTGGCGTCAGTAACGGCTCAGACCTTCCAATATTCCCGAGGCTGGACTAATGGCAAGAGGGACGGACACAAACGCAATGAAGACGTCAGGGAAGCTGCTAGCAACTTGGAGAAGATCCTCAGTCCATGCCAGATGAATAAACTCAAATATATTTTGGAAGGAAAACCTCTTAGTGAGAGGGTAGGCATGACGCATAAGCTTTTGTTTAATATGTTCCATGTTTCTATCTTCTTATTTAAATGCAAAGTCAGCTCTTGCTTTAAGAATAGAATAGAATAGAATAATCATTTATTGTATGAACTGTCACAATCATAAAATTACAAAGGTGCTGGAGGTTTTTTGTTGGAACGACAATTTGTCCTTTCGGACGTGCAACACTTACAATTTTATTGACAATTGGAGTTTTTGGCGGGAACTGAAAGGAGACGTTGTGCTGTGCAGTTTTATTTTCTAAAAATGTGTATAATTACTCTAAAATGAACAATAGTTGCAGGATATTGATGGTTTTTGAGTAGAAATTATGTGTTTTTGTGAGAAATGTGAACTGTATAGTCGGATGTGATCTTTCGAGTTTTCACAAGAACTCCATTGAATGGCGTCGGTTGTAGCCTGCAATACAACTGCGCTACTATACGAAGACCTATTAATTAACATGTTTCCGACTGAAAGACTTTGATTCTATGGTCATGAATAAATTAATTAAAAAAATATTAACAATTTTTTTGTCAAAAAAAATATACAGCTTACGCTCATGCTCTAGTGCTTTGGGACCTATATAGAGTATTGTGCGGCTCCCGACTAGATTGACATATCCAATAAAACACGTGCGTCGCACACTCTCTGGTCGCCACAGACCAGGGTCGGGGGAATAAACGCATTGCTAAGGCAGCGACCTCAGCTGTTGAGGAAATATCCAAAAAAGCGGACGGGACTTTTCTTGGGCTGTAGGAAATCACTTCAATACACCAAATTTCATTAATTAACATTTCTAGTACGATACGCAATAAACAAAAAACAGTGGTAATGAAGCATTTGCAGAATCGCTTAGTGAACTTATCACGTGTCTAGATATGCTGGTAGTTTTAAGAGATCTTATGTTGATACAGGTCTTGGTCGTCATATGAATCTGCGAAAATGACCTCTTCAGATCAATTTTTTTGTTATTCAATTCATTGCATGAATTAGAATCTTCTATATATATTTAACTAGACATATTTATTATGAATGTATGATTTATTGGGAATTATGTATAATTCGCGGAAGGCCACACACCTTCCATGATCAAATTGATCGTGTATTAGCAGAAGGTGATGTCAGGAGCCTTAAGAACAGACGAGCGTGCATGACCAGAGCTATGAATGTCAAAGAAGTGAGGTGTGTAAAAATAAGCCTGAATTGCGCTCTGATGTTCGTGGCTACCCCGCAAGGGACCTGGCGTGAAGTTATGTATGTATGTATAATGTTAATGAATGTTTTTAGCTGTTCGTGCCATGCGACTACTCCGAAGAATACACCGAGAGTCAATCAAAGAGGTTCAGAAACGATCACCAAGAAGCCCTTTACGACGCCTTCCAATGAAAACAGTTAAATTAGGGACAAATACCAAATAATGTGCCACACTCCTATATCTGTTAATATATTATTATTTATTCAATTAACAAATAATTGTATTTCAACGCCTTTATGTGTAAAGCAATGTAATTTAGGCTGGGATTTTGCATTGCGAAAATTATTATTACCCACTGACTAAAATTGCAAATTTGATAAAATTTTGTAAATTGTATTAAGATCTTTCGGTAATCATTGTATTATAGGAATTGTTCAATGTTGCCGATGGGATGTTGAAGAATCTGGCACTAGAAAAGTGAAGCTAGTCCAGCAGGACCACGATTGGCTGGCCCCCTATAAACGCAATTCTGAAAACCTAAACCACACTATAGATGATATTCCAAGATTTTCATCTAGATGAAACCTTAGGTTCTCAGTAGGGTCTCATATTCTTTGAAAACCTGCGTGCTTGTGGAGCTCGCCGTGTTATATTATTATAATATTCCAAAAAACAGGTTTTTTAAATTATTTATATACCTACATTTTTACACAATTCGAAAAAAATACTAATGATTTTGATTTATGGTCATAAACATTATTTATTCATTCAGGTATTCATTGACACTTTTTGATGCATTAAAAATGTTACCATTTATACATTTAAAACTTAAGTTAAAATAAGTATACTTATACATAAAATGTTGACAACACTATTGTAAGATTAAGCTAAAAATATACACGTAACTAAAATGGTTTTTCTCTTTCATTTCCCTTAATTATTGCCCTTTAATTAATATCTAGAATTACAAGTACCTCAATTTGCAACAGTCTTCCTTGTATGTGGGTTCCAATTTCGGTAAGTAATTAGTTTTTTTGTGGGCTTACGAATTATGTCCTAGATTTGTATGTAGGTCTGTGTGTACCATTACAGAAAACTTATGACCTAGTCAGTATTATTCTAATTGTGTGCAAAGGGCGGTCTTATCGCTAAATGTGATCTCTTCCTGTATAAGAGTGGTCTGTCTAGCAGACACACTGATGGCTCAGGTGGTTAAATGACTGCGGACTGTATACAAGATAGATGCTGGTGTATTCGAAGATATATATAGTACATACAATAATTTATGGTCGTCCGTCGCACTAGCCGTCGTGCGGGCGAGTGTTCGGCGATCCCACGGCAGCCGCGGCCTGTGGCCCAGCCGTGGTCGTGGGGCGGCCCTTCCTCCTCCGCGCGTCTCCCCCGTGCGTGCTCCAACATGCTCCCCGGGTTGAAGCAATAGCCTTCAAAATTCTGAAAGAGGACATATGTTGTCAAAAGTCCTTCAAATAAGACCCCTCTTGAAGTTGCAACTCTTGAATACGCCAGTCCTTGGACAGACCGTCACAAAAATCATAGACGTGCTGGAATGTTCTTGATTTTAATCAGCAACAGCTTCAGCTCGTTCTGGATGACCGCTGTATCATCTTTCGCTTGAATCTGTCAAGGCTGCTAATGTTCTCGTCCTGGATCTGTGGGTGTCGGATGGCCATAAGTGAGCGTCCAAACAAGAAAGGAAAAGAAGTGAGAGCAAGGAAATGTGAAGGGTTGGATGGTGTCAACTTAAAACAGTCTCACTTTGACTGAGACACGTTGCCATCTTATAAATATAAGTTACATGAATATAATATAGTAGTGGAGGAACGCGGAGCGGCTTCGGACCAGCTGTTGAAGTTGAAGTGTGCTATGTAAGTTGTTGATGCTAGGACATGATACTTTGAGATTTCCCTGGTTGAAATAAGGTAAAACTATTGGAGGCAGATAAATAGCTTCGCTACGCGATGTCGTGATGAGATCGATTTGACAGGCTGTTGTTCAGTTGCAGATAAAGATTGCCAAAAAAGATTAATAAGTTGCAACTGCGATATTTTTCATTTGCTATCAAGACTGGCTTAGTATTATGTATTTATGTTGATAAGGTTCATGTAAACAGAAGATGAACTTAATAATATGAAATTTTAATAATAAGATAATTTTTACTGCATAGTACTAAGATTGAGTTGTTTACATTGTAAGAATTAGGTGAAATTATGATGAGGAAATTAATCGAATCTCCTAAAATCTCCCATTAAGATTTATAAATAATATATATGTTAAGAATTATCTATGATTAGAATTTGTATAATTTAATTTAATGAGTTTTTAATTTATAAGACTGCAAGTGAGCAGTAAAGTTATTAATTATATTTTGAACATTTGTTCGAAAAGATTTGTAAATAAACTGTTATATTATTTAAAAGGGTAATTTCAGCTAATGACTACCAATATTTGCCACAAATGTTGGTCTAGATGTCGATAAACGGGAACCGCTGATGGAATCAGCCTTCAGCCCGCGGGAAAATAAATTTGCTGGATTGTCCCACGACTGCACGTAGCTCCACGTGTGACTTCACTTTCTTTAAGCTTCTGATTTTCATGTACACGAGTATAATCACTTTTTTTATGACTAGTTCTGGAATCTTGTGACAAAACATAAAATTATAAAAGAGTCCTATCAAAGTTTTAATTTAAAGGTGTACAGGTTAATACTTAAGTGCACAGTCTTGCAGCCAGCAAAAATCTGCAAAGCTATATTTGTAGTAGGTGAAGATTGGTGACCATGATAAAGGTTTGAATGTGTGTATGATATGAAAAAATGATTTAATGAAGACCTAATAAGGTTTTAGAAGAGATATAACATGAAAATTATTATTTCAAATGTATTATTTGATATAGGGAAAGAAGGGGTAAAATGAAAAAAGTAATATATTTGAAAATAAATTAAATTATGTCAACATAAGGATATTAGGGTTATATCTTTGTAATCCGTGATTGTTTTTTTTTTTTTTTTTTGTGTAAATTTACTGAAACGATGTAAGCCTGCGTTGGTTTCCACGTTAGCAAAATTGCAAACAGAAGAAGAAGACGGCGTCTTAAGACGAGCAATGTGCCCTAACACCAGCCAACCCAGTGTAGTTTCATATAATTTAGGCTGATTTTTACCCAAATCTAAGGAGTTTTTGCCAAGAACGGACCAAAATACGTCAGCACCGACCAATATGTCTATGCCTGAAGGCACATGAAAAGAAGGGTCAGCGAGATTTATTCCTATAGGAAGAGGAATATTATCCGTTTCAATATAAGAAGACGGTAACGATTTGGTGGTAATATGGGGTAGAATAAGACAGTCAACAGTATGTTTATAGTCAGTATGGAAGGACATAAATGTAAGACTGCAAGACTGTGTAATTTGAGTATTATTATTATTTATACCTGTTACCGTGGAGCTCGCACTACGTCGTGACAAACCCAGCTTACCACAAAGGGATTGCGTAATGAAGCTCGCCGTGCTGCCATTGTCGAGCAGCATTCGAGCAGGATGCACTTCACCCTTGCTGTCCACCACTTTCACCAGCGCTGTGGAAAGTAATACGTGCGAAGGAGTAGTAATCTGCTTTGTGCTACTAGAGCTTGCAAAGTTACTGATGACATTATCTAATGGAAACGCCGGTTCTGGTGTTATTTGTGGTTTATCTAAGTGAAGAAGTGTATTATGTTTTAGTTTGCAATATTTACATGATACAAGATTGCAATACTTTTCATTGTGCCCAGGCCGTAAACAATTAAGACAGACCTTTGATTCATTGGCCTTTTGTATACGGCTTTCAACAGGAAGGGCTCTGAATGTTTCACAGTTAAATAAGAAATGATATTGATTGCAAAGTGGGCATGTAAATAATATTTTATTATTTTTAATTAATTTTTTACTATTATATGTTTGGTTAGGATTAAGTTTGTAATTATTATTATTTATAAGTACGTTAGAATTAGTTTCATAAGGATTATTTTTGTAAATATTGCTTTTATTTTCTTGTAAAGATTCTAATAAGTCAGCTCTGTTACTTAGAAAATTGATAAATGTCTCTAAAGTTGGTGGATTTTTTAAATTATTTCTATGTTCTTCCCATACCCTATGAGTGACACTATCAAGTTTTTCTGTCATTATGTGTATTATTAAAGTGTCCCAATGCTGAGTTGGCTCGTCTAAGGTAGATAATGCACGCAAATTTTTATTTGTAACATCAATAAGATGACGAATAGCAATACAGGATTCGGTGGGCATGTGCTGAATATTGAAAAGTTCTTTAATATGATTGTTAACAAGCAACCTTTTGTTATCATATCGGCTACATAATAAATCCCATGCGGATTCATAGTTTTCCGATTTAAAATCTAAATTGTCGATGACAAGCAAAGCGCTGTCTTTTAAAGAAGCACGAAGGTAATGTAATTTATTAATACTATCCATGTCTTGTCTTGAATGAATTAATGATATGAAAGTAGCTTTATATTCAAGCCATTTTTGATAATGACCACTAAAAGAAGGTAAATCAATTTTTGGCAATCTAACGCAATTTGATTTAATTACACCTGCCTGTGCGTCCTCGAAACTCGGCACGGAATAATCGCGAGCGTGAGCGGATCCGGAACGCGAGCCTAGTATGCTGCGCGCCGTTGCTATCAGCTGATGGTAATGATCTTCGAACGTTTCGCGTTCTTCGCTCTCGTCGTCAAGGTCCTCCGCAAGCATTTCAATGTCGCACTGTAATTTGTCAAAATCGGCATATAAGTTTTCAAATTTTTTGAAACGACTTTCTAAATCTAGAATTTTAAGTTTTTTAGGAGTGCTGGAAGTTTCGAATACATTGAGAAAATTATTGAAAATAGTAAGCTTTGATTTCATACAACTGCGTTTTTTTATTAATTTTTCTATTTTTTCTTCAGCCATAGCGAAAAATGAGTGAAATAATTAATAGAATGAAACTAAAGAAGAATGCGATAGATAAGATTGATGGCAAAGTAATAAAATGCAATGAAATGATCTCTAAATGTAACTAACTTGTCGTATGTGCAAGCGCATCAAACCAGTTACCGTGGCTAAAAATAGAATGCTCGTAGTGATGCACGAAATACGAAGTGGGTACTTAAGCAATATAAGTATAAGGCCGAATGATTAATTTAGGTAGCAAGATACGTTAATGAAGAGAAAAATGAATAATGAAAATATGTATAATGGTAATTACGATGGAATAGCAAATAAGTTGGCAATATATTTGTACTAAATCAAACAGAGCTGTTTTAAAATAAGAAATATGGACAGAGAAGGAAAGGAATAAATCGGAACGAACTCACGAATGATCAAACCATCCATCCAGTTCCTTGACGTCTTCCCTTCTTCGACTACGATGACTCAAACCTTCGACGGATTCAAAATGCGGGCGCGGCGACCTCCTTGTATATCCAATATCTTCTTTTGATGTTTTATTTTTAATTGACGGGTCGATTGGACCATGTATAAGAGTGGTCTGTCTAGCAGACACACTGATGGCTCAGGTGGTTAAATGACTGCGGACTGTATACAAGATAGATGCTGGTGTATTCGAAGATATATATAGTACATACAATAATTTATGGTCATCCGTCGCACTAGCCGTCGTGCGGGCGAGTGTTCGGCGATCCCACGGCAGCCGCGGCCTGTGGCCCAGCCGTGGTCGTGGGGCGGCCCTTCCTCCTCCGCGCGTCTCCCCCCGTGCGTGCTCCAACACTTCCAGACAACATGTGTCAAGAATATTTTTGACTAGGAGTGGCGATGGTGGTATACATAATTATTGTACGATTATTTACGTTTTAATAATAAATGTATAACTATACTATATATACAAATATACACAGGTTTTATACATATAAAAGATATAGTGATAACATGCAACTATTTAAACCTAATAAACATGTAGCTATATACAATATAATACTAATTACGAGTAATATACACAATTACATATCATTATATTACAAACCTGACCATGTTCTTAAATGTTATTAGAGATTTTGCTTGTCTGACAGCAGACCAGAGTCAAAAATGAAGTTTATGAAATTTACTTCCCGGGAATCAAACTCGGGTCCGCTGCGTTCTAGTGAACTAAATGGGCAATGGCTTATAAGATAGAGTTTACCAGGAATACGTTCATAGTTACGAAAATACTTGTAATAGGGATTCCTTGACATTTTACAATAAATTCTAAGAATATTTATAATTAGCTGTTACCCGTGCCTTCGTATGCGTTGAATATTTTTCGCGGAACCCTAATTTTAAAAATAGCCCAAGTTACTCCTTATAACATCAGCTATCTGCTAGTATAATTCCCGTCGAAATCGGTCCAGCCGGTTCAGGGATTAGCCGGAACAAACAGAAACTTCATTTCTTTTATATAAGTAAAAAGCTGTTATTTTACTAATGTAAAAATAACAGTTTTTTCAGCTTTTTAATCAAACATTTAAATTTTATTTATTTGTATAGATTATACATATATAAAAACTTGCACTTAAAATAACATCTTAGTATCTTAATTTTAAATTACCTAGATATACATAAATTAAATAACTTTTCAAACAATAGTTAAGACTTGTGCCATACTTATGACGTCAGTATTAGGTAAGTACACTCGTAAGAACTAGATAGTGATGAGAGGTTTTGTAAGAATGATAAAAAATATCTCAAATTATTTGATTGTTCGCTCCTCTATGAGAAAATTCTAGAATGAAGATAATTAAGACAAGATATAGCCTAACGACACATCTACGGAATGTACAGTGCGAGGAACATTATTACTCTCTTACGAGCGCTTCGCTAAATACGCTCGTGGAGTCAAATCAGCGGAAATTACGCTGCGTTCAGATTAGCGTAAATCTTTCAGTCTTCGAACTTTCAGCGCCATATGTTTCTCGTTAGAGAGTACTAGTGCTCTGTGGTTTCGAAGGTGTGTCCTTAGGCTTAACCTCCTATTCTTAGGCTGGTGTGCACCGAAATTTAACCGACGGTTAACCAAAAATAATCACTGTTTTTCCATACATTTTTGGTGATTATTTTACTTTAACCATCGGTTAAAAGTCGGTGCACACCAGCCTTAATGTATTCTGTGGGCTTAACTGACTGTAAATTCATTGACACTCACATAAACAAAAATGAAATTATAGCATAGAAGAAGAATATTTTTTCCATGATTATGGTAAGCTTCTTTTCAACGTATACTCAAATAGCGTGTAGTTAGTAAATTAACAAACACGTTAGGTGCGTAAAACAATGAAAAACCTACACTAGTGACACCTAGAAAACTGAAGTGGAACTATCAATTAATTAATCATCTCCCATGCTCGAAAGTATTTTTTTTTTTAAACACAGAAGTACTAATCAGAGCCATCTATTACATACAGCGTCAACATTGTACAAATGAAAAGAACATCATCGTGAAAAAATATATTTTAAGTTTAGAGCCATCTATTGGCGAGAAGATAAATTAAATGCCGAGTCAGTTCTTTACAAACTATAATAGTAGGACTATTCAACATTAGATGGCAAAAGTTAAACAATAAATAAGAAATTTCAGTTTATAATTATTATATAATAGTGTATTTATATTTGTTACCTTTTTTATATAATTGTTTTCTATTGTAATTTGTATGTATAGTTTATTTTTAGGATACAATTTACGATAAGGTTTTATTTCCAAAGATGATAAAAAAAATGGTAAAATACGTTAAATAATGACATATAACGAATGTATATATATATATATACTCTAACGTGGATATGCGTTAATAACGTTACTTTTTAACGTTTTAAATAACATTTTAACACTAAAACATTAAACCCATCGATCGCTACATCTGCGTGTAACGGTCAGTAACTATAACATTAACCCAAATGAAACAGTAGCATTAGTATTCTTTTACCATACTAAAACTAATGGCTTCACATGTTGATAGTTATATACTATAATTTACCTAAAAGTTTCTACATGTCATTAAACCATACTTAACAGTTTACTACAATACGTAGTCATATTTTAACCCTTATTATAATAGCAAAATGGTTGAAAATATCCGATGTATTGATGGAAGTCGTGCTTCATCTATCATTGGTAACAAGGGTTATTACATCCAAGTATATCATTTATATCGGAATTAACTTTCGAAAATTACTCTCAAATGATAGAGGGATTATTAAGGCCTTTTTTGTTTTTAACTTAATGATATTTTACAAGGACACATAAATGTAGATATGTAACAGATGAAACATAACAGTCAAAATAATTATTTGTCAGTCATACATTAATATTATTATATTACATAGATATATATACTTAATATACATATCTACAAAATAAATAAATGAATTTAAATAGCATATTCCAACGGCAGGCAGTATTTTTTTATCATAGTTTATATTATTGTTATTATATTAGAGACAATATTTTGTAAATAATATTTATTGTAGATTTTACATTTTTTGTCGTTTTAAATATGACATAAGCTCTATGTACCTCGTGAGATCAAGGTGCGCAGAGACGAGTTGTACCAATTCCAGGTGGCAGAGTGGGCTGACTTCAGTCTCGCCGTTAACCAAGCGGTGAGGCCGATGATGCTAGAATGGCTGCAGAGGCGGCACCCTGATGTCCCGCCTGATGCTGATGCACTGATGCTTCGGGAGGTACCTGTGTCAAATAGGGCGTGAACAGACATGAGGGTGCCATCATTGCATCAACGGCGACGAAGACACGTCGCTGCACACCGTCCAGGTATGTCCAGTCTGGGACGAGGAGCGCCGTGATCTCGCCGCAGCCATCGGGGTGGATTTGTCCGTCCTGGCCGTGGTGAAGGTCATGTTCGGGAGCGCCTACTTTTGGGACGCAGCCGCCTCCTTCTGCGAGAATGTTATGTTCACGAAAGAGGCGGTGGAGCGGGAGAAAAAGCAGACCGCCACGCTCCCCCACCGCCAGAGCTGGTGGCAGCGACGGGGGCATCCTGACGACCTCCAGCCGCCGTAGGATACGATCGTGCGGGTGACCGGCGGGGAAACTGGTTCCACTCGCACATAAAGGCCTGAGAGGAGGGACGCGCGCCCCTCTTACCTCGTGGTGAGACCCGAGGCAGCTGAAGAGACCCAGCTCTCTGGCTGACAAATGGCAGGGCGGCTATTAGTGTGTATTTAGTCTTGTTAGATGTTTGTTGTGTTGATAGCGTATTCGTATCTATTAGTAATTAACTAAGTTAGTGTTTTGTTAGTCAATTCGCAGAATCTTGATTTTGGACCCCTTTTCAGGTGAAGGTCTCCTTCATCTTCTTCTAGAATTTCAAACTTTTACTTAGGGTCATCCAATTCTTGCCTGCTGTTTGTGATACGGCATGAGCTTACCACTTTATTGGTTTCAATTGGCATGGGAAGAATGGTTATATTAAGCCAGGGTGCTATGTGTCTACTGGCACATCTGTGAGATGAACATATTGCATATAGGGGGGCTCCGCCCTGAACATAGGTATAAATGTTAAATCGCAGTTGCACTCGGAGTGTTGTTGCCTTTGGAGCTCACGGTCCGATTTCCGGTTTTTCTTCTCCACTCTTCGCAGTGTTTGACATCCCTAATTATGAGACCACATTGGGTACCAATTACGCATGCCATCTCTACGACGGCAAGTCAACAAGTCTTGAGCCGAATCCTTCTACCGGGACCTGATGGAGACACCATGCTTAGAGTATTTGTTCCCGACATAACTTGTAGTCAATTCTCGTGGCCGTACCAACATAAGCGACATTCTTACAGTTCGTTTGCTATATCACTGATGGAATAAGTACTTACAACACTAGTGCAAGAACGTGGTAGAGCGATGATGGAACTAGTATCTCGATTATAGCTCTTCGGGTTAGCTTTATCGGTAAGATACCACGCTCTCACAGAAACGGTTAAGCTCTATGTTAATCGTGATTCGTGCGACGAGTAAGAGTTCCCCCTATTCCATCTTATATTCCATGCTTTCTATCCCATTCTTCGCTCCTGGTGTTGCAAATGCCTGTAGGCGACGGTAACCACTTTCCATGAGCATATGTGTTTGACAGCTTCGCAATAAAAAAAGGAAATTATCATTGATTAAATAACGGTTACCTATATATTTAGTGTTAAAACAATTTCCCTCTAATTTTCCGAATAAGGATGGAGTCGAATGAATGACAAGCATAATGAAGTACCAGAATTGTAGTAAAACGGGCATTCGCCGTAAAGAGGTCGGTCGCAAACGGCCGCCGCGCCGTGGCTACACGTCGTTCTCAATACAAGTCAACTCTCAATTAGGATCTGTGGATGGGACACTGTCGATAAAATTAAACAACAAGAGAAAATATAATGTTATTCGATTACCAGCGCCCTCTATACTGTATGGGTATCATCGTTAGTCCGCCTAGTCTGTTGAAATGTAGCGGTTCTTTTTTGGTGATAATCGCTTAATATCGTTTAGTACTCCAATGCTTGGAAACGAAGACTTGTAGTGTGTAATTTACCGATTATACTGGAATACTCACTAAAACACTCCGATGTGTCTCATGGCGTCCATTGTTTAGGCAGTGAGGTATCTCATGGATGCTCCTCTAGACAAGACAGATACAACGCAGTGCTTCTGGGTTCAATTGTACTATTTAAAATATTGTTATTACTAATGCAAGCAAGAATAGTGGACAAAATAATTACGTCCTTCTGCGAGCACATTGATTTTATTTTCTTCGAAACTGCTTGAACAATTCGGCGAATACAAACGACGAAATACCTCTGAGAATATATCGAGGTTCAGTTTGCATCACGTTTACTACATATATTTCACCGTTAGCATATGCACATTAGATTAGAAAACTGCCTAAGTGTAACATACTTCCCGGCTAGATTTCGAACCTAGGTATCAGGTATCTTTAAGTTTGATAAGCGAATGGGCTAGCCACTAAGTTATCACGGCCTATTTATACAACCAGTTTCTGCCCGCAGCTTTGCTGGTGTTAAAAAGAATTGTGCTATAAAGTGGGAATATTATAATTTTTAGAAATATAGAACTTTTTCATTAAAGTACTTAATGATAAATATCTGTAACGCCATTCACTGAAGGTGTAACTAACCATTGCAGTAACACATTAAAATTTGTGATTGTCATCCCTGTTGCCTGACGACGTATTTGTTAGTAAATTTCAACGGCGGCGCTAATAAAACGTGGTCGAAGCGCCATCTTTTATCATCGAATATATTTGTATATCTCTCGGGAACAGTAGTTTTTTCTACACTGCTAGGTACTATAGCAGCCCTGACGGTAAGGCTTACTTTGCAGGTACCTGCCAGTCGTTCAAACGAAGAAAACACGTAAATGATTAAATCTGGATATTATGTAGTTTACAGAATAATACTTTCACACAATAAGATTTTTTTTAATGTATGACGACTCAGGCATAATAACGGTTGTCTCATTCTGTATTAATAAAATGAATTCTTTTATACCCCTGGGAACATATATACAAAAATTCGTAAAGATCTGTTTCATAGTAAAGGCTTACAAATGTAATAAACTAAAAAACACACATTCGCATTTATAATATTAGTTACGACTATAATTATAAATAACTCTCCTTGAAAATAAAATATCGATATCGATAGAACTCACACCTGGAAGCTCTACAATGTCGATTGTAAGAATGAGATGCCACAGACTTAAATCCGTTTCCCGCCATCGCACAATCTGTTCTGAAACATCGACCAATCGGGAGCGAAGAGGGCGTCAGCGACTACAAACCAACGCCTCCCATTGGCCAAAAATATTAAACGGGTTGCCCGTGATAAAAAAAGAATAATAAATATCCCCGCGTAAACCTAACAATTGAGTGCCACTTTTTGTTCGTGTTAAATTGATGAAAAAAGAGACTCCGAAAAATTTGTACGGAGATGAAATAAAAAATGATTTATTATTCGCCCGCTTAACTTTTTAACTTATTGGACGCTAATGACTTTTGATTTTACCTTCTATATTTGAATTTTATACCAACGACCAGTTTTATTTATAGAGAATGATGTTGCCAGCTTTTCAGACATCTAATTACGATTTAATAGCAACGCTGCAAATTGGATTTTATTTTCTATGAAGCTAACAGATGTTAAGTGATTTTGACAATCGATATTTCTTTTTTTTATGCAAATTAAGTTATAATAAAACTACAATAACTAAAAACTTAATTACCGGGAACGTTCCCAGAAGGCTGGCGGCGTTGCCACGTTATATATCAATTCTTAATCTCTGAGCAAAATAGACGCCAGCCTTCTGGTCGCGTGTGACGTCTACTAAACGTTTGGCGACGTCACGGTAAACCTTTGGACGTTATTTCTTTTGAATTTATTTAATTTACACTTATATATAATTACATACCAACAATATACAGTCATACATTTTTGCATGAGTTCAGCAGACAGGCAGACGCCCTGCTGGAAAGTGGTTACCATCGCCTATGGACATTTGTAATAGATACGAAAGGTGCTACCGATGTGCTCTCTAACTGAGACTGGAATCTGACCACTAATGCCACAACTTGAAGTTTTTATGGCGGCATACACTAGACTGGGGGTGGTAGCCTTCCAGGCAGGGAAATACCCTGCCACCTGGCAGTGGTATTGGCTGGTTATTCGGTCCCTTATAACAACAAGCCACCTGGTTGCAGATAATTCTTCTTTGTTCCAGCACAAATTTCCTCAAAGGTAGGTATATATACTTACTTATAGTATCTAACTATACCTTTTTTTGTTCAGGGAAAATCCGCTTGAGGACAGAGTATCGCGAGGGAAGCGTGGTGTGGGTGTGGGATTTGCCGCGTCAGGGTGGCACTAGTACCAGGCCTCCGTAGGACTGCTATTGCCACTTGGGTTGGGAATATCCACTAAAACCTTTGGCTTTTCTCTTCGCGTCTCATGTCTGGGATATGGCTTATGGGCTCGCTCTTCCCTTTTCACTTCAGCCTGAAGTCTGAGTCAGCCGGGAAAGAGTCTGGCTATAGCCAGACTCTTTCCCGGCTGCTCTCTCCATTTGTAAGCCAGCCTTCTGACTACCATCAGACAACGGAATTTTTGTGAGAATTCGAAAAATAACATCTCATAACACTTAATTTTCTTTATATACAAACTACTACTTTAATATAAAAAGAAATAATATCTTATCTCTATCAGGTTATCGTTTTATACTGCACAAATACAATGTCCCCGTATCTAAGTCGTCTTAATCCGCCACACCTGGCTAATGACTCGACCGCAAACTGCCATAAAAGAGTACAGCAAACAATGGACTGTTTTTTTATCACAAAGTAAACAAAAGAAGGCGATCATACAGAGTTACAATAAGTTTCAATGCCGGCAGTTCCGGACTAGCAGCCAAACGAGGCGGTCACGCTGCTCAATATCTCGGATTTTTCTGCAGTTTTTCTGCACATTTTCCAGTTTTGGAAAGCGACGAATTGCAGTACAGTTGTGTAGTGTTGTGTTGAGTGTAATTTAGTTTCAATCCCGGCGCGGATTGCAGTTTTTTGGCTCGGTGAGTTCTTTTTTGATTTTCGCTTCGCACGCATCTATTGCGTAAGACTGCATGACGCAATATTAACGGTTTTTCGTGTAGTAATAACACGCCGGCACGTAGTGCCAACCTTGGCTCGAGTGTGGGCATCCAGTAATGGATGCCCACAATCCCAAAGCACCGCCTGGGCTTTCGGGCGCCCCTTGCAAGAGGGGCCACCTGGAATCTAAGGACGGTTGGCTCGGCGCCGAGATTGGTGAGACGAGGCGGAAAAAAGTCCTGTCATCAACCGTTAGGCGCAGCAAATCTGCTGCAGGGCCTTCAGGCTGCCAGGCTGCTGCCGTTATCACGGCGGCAACCGAGGCGCCTGTCTTGTTAGGGCGGGCGGCGTCGGTCGTGGATTTGACCACCGATGCCCCTGCTGATAGGAATTTCGCTATGGGGCCACCGGTCGGTCCCGTGGCGCGTAGGCCCCCATCCGGCCGTGCGGCGCGCGCGCGCGCGGCACACCCGGATATAGGTAGTGAACCGCTGCGCGGCTCGAGCTCGGCTGTTGACCTGGCCGTGTGCGAGTCGCGCACCATAGACTATGGTGCCTTCGGTTCCCCGACGGCCTCTGCACGGGCTTCACCCGTGCAGGGGTACGGCGGGTACGAAGACGGCTTCCGCACACCGCTCTCGGGTAGCACACCAGACTCGCTGGATAGTGCGCTCGACGGTGCGCTGCGCGCGTTTGAATATACCTGCCCTGCTCCGCCTGCCTGCGACCAAAGGGTTCGCACGGCGGCCGGAACAGAGGCAGTAGGGGACGAGCACCCCACGACGACGGTGGCACACAGCGCACAGGCCTCACCTGCGCATTTGCTACCGGTTTGCGACGTAACAGTTCGCAACGTCGGGGACGATCGTTCCGCGAGCCCGGTCGATGCGCGAGCTTCACTCGCGTCAACGACCGGATTCGCGAATAGGGTTTTTGTAGGCGCGGCAGCGGCGACCCCTTCGTCTTCCTTCCCTAATGGGATGGGAGTCGCTGTCGCGATGTCGGCGCCGGCGTGTTCGACGGCTGCGACGACGGCGGTGGCGGCGGCGGCGTCCACGTCCTCGTCTTCGGCGGCAGCGGTGGCAGCGGCCACACCATGTCTCGCGTCCATAGGTTCGTCGTCTTCGGCGGCGGGTTTGGTGGCGCAGACGACGTCTTCGGGGGCAAGCGTGCCCCCTTTACTGTGTACCCCGGTATTCGCGGCCGGATCGAGGTCACGGTTCTGGGATCGGTCTCGGAACAGTGACGCCGATTCGGCGACCACGTCGGGTGCCTCCACCCCAGCGCGCGCGCGCTCGCCTTTGCGCCCCACGGGGGGCGCAACCGCGTCGGTCGCGTCGGCCGCGACCGCGTCCGTACTCGCGGGTGCGGAGGCCTTCCTTCGCACAGAGGGGGGGGAAAAGGGGCGCAAGGCGCGCAAGGCTACCGCCGCCAAATTGGTCGCGGCCAGCCAGTGCGCCGCCCTAGTAGGGAACGTTTCGTTGCTCGGCCCTGGGGAGCTTCGCCTCGCGGCATGCGCCCAGGTGGCCGAAATCATTCAGATCGCCCAGACGTCGGGCAATCTGAAGGGGGGCTACGTGCGTCGGCTGAAGGATGCCGCGAGCAGAGTGTCGGACATTGTCGACACGCTGGTCACGCGGGATCCGGAGGCCGAGGCATGGAAGCTCGGCAACGAGAACGCGCGTCTGCGCATCGAAGTGAGTTCGTTGCGGGAGGAAAATCTTTCCTACCGCAAGGAATTTGAAGAGATGCGCAAGGCCCTTAAGGCCTCTGCTCCGGTAGCGGAGCCGGCGCCCGCCGTCGTGGCGGCGCCACCCCCCGCGCCTGTCAAGCGGAAGGCGCGGGCGGTCGCGGCGGAGGCAGCGGCGATTCCGGAATCGCCCGCTGCGCCCGTGGCGACTAAAAAATCGCGTCCGGCCCCCGCCGCGTTGGCGGGGCCAAAACCGACTTCCGCCGACGGGGCGGAGTCGGCCGCGGCGCCCGCCGACGGGGCGGAGTCGGCCGCGGCGCCCGCCGACGGGGCGGGCTCGGGTTCGGGCTGCGGTCCGACAGTGGCACCCGCCGACGGGGCGGGTGCGGGTGTGGATGCGACGTCCACCCCTCTGCTCGGGCTCAGCGGCGGCGGGTACGATGCGCTCTTGCGCGTCGTGCTCGACGCTGTTGCGCCATTAATCGACGCGAGGTTGGCCGCCATCGAGGACCGGCTGAACCCCGCGCCGACCCTCCGCCCGCCGCTTGCGGCGGACCGAGGCAAGGCGCCGGCGCCCAGACCGGCTCCTCGCGCGGCCGTCGCGCTCGCGGCCACCGCGGTGGCCACCGGACGGCCAAGACCGGCCACGGCTGCCGCCGCCGTCCGTCGAGGTATGGGGGAAGCTAGTACCCCGGCCCCTATGGAAGTGGTGGTGGCGGCCCCGGCCGCAGGGGTGGCGGGCTCCCCACAGCCGCCGCCCCCAAAACAAAAAAAGAAACACAGGGGAGGTGTGAGACGGACGCTCAGGAGGAAGCGGAGGGCGGAACGCGCCGCCGCCGCTGCCGCCCCTGTGGCCTCCGTCTCGGCCCCCACCCCTGTGACACCGGCTCCCAGGCGTCGGGCGGCGCCCGCGGCCGCGACACCGGTCGTCGCGGCCCCCGCCCCCCGCCCTCGAGTCGCCGTCGCCGTCGCGCCACCGCCGGCGCCCGTGGCCCCCGCCCCCACCCCCGCTCCCGGGGGGGAGGCGTGGACCACGGTCGTCGGGCGGAAAAGGGGTAAGGGGGCGAGGGCCAACGGGCCCCCTCCCCCCCCCAGGCACAAGCTGCTGCCCCTTCGACGGGAAGGAGGCAGCAACCGCGTAGGCAGGCTCCGAAGCCTGCCGCCGTCTACCGCGAGCCGAGTACGGCGGCAGTCGTCATCAAGCTGCTGCCGGACGCGGTCGCGAAAGGTGTCGGCTACCGCGACGTCTTTGCTAAGGCGAAGGCTTCGGGGGTGGTCGACATCACCGCCATGGGTCTCCGCGAGGGGCTGAAGGTGGTGCGGACCGCCAAGGATGGGCGCCTCCTCCAGTTCCAACCGGGACCGGAGGGCGCCGCCAAGGCGGATCGCGTCGCCGAGGCTCTTCGCGGGGCCCTTGCAGGGTTGGCCGAGGTCATCCGCCCAGTAAAGCGTGGGGAGCTTTACATATCTGGACTGGATGACTCGGTCACTATCGATGGGTTGCGCGACGCGGTCGTGTGCGCCAGCGGATGCAGGCGCGACGACGTGCTCGCGAAGCACATCGGTGCCGGACCGGGCGGCCTGGGCGCAACATACGTGTTGTGCCCGGTCGCTGCCGCCAAAACCATCGCCGAACTGGGCTACCTCGTGGTGGGCTTCACTTCGGCGAGGGTGGAGGCAATGGAGGCTAGACCGATACGTTGTTACCGCTGTTTCAACGTCGGTCATAGCGCCCAACAGTGCCCGGACACGTGCCCGGACCGGTCCAAACTGTGCCTCCGCTGCGGTAAAAGCGGACACAGGATTCCGGACTGTAAGGCGCGAAAACCCCACTGCGTGGCGTGCGCGGCGGGGGGCCTTAACGCTGCCCATCCTACGTTGGCGAGGTTCTGCCTACCTCCCTTCGTAAAGGGCAAATTCGTCCACCCGCGGACGAGACGAGGTGCGGCTGCAACTG
The DNA here is from genome assembly GCA_012273795.1 of Dendrolimus punctatus. Lineage (NCBI taxonomy): Eukaryota > Metazoa > Arthropoda > Insecta > Lepidoptera > Lasiocampidae > Dendrolimus > Dendrolimus punctatus. The sequence goes on from CM022549.1 coordinate 7,134,746, forward strand.
CGGCGACGGCTGTGCAGGCAATGGACACCTCCAATGCCTAGTACACCCGCTACAGCGTTTTTTCAGGCCAACGTAAACCACTCCCCCACCACCCAGGACTTGTGCCTGCAGGCGATGGCGGAGTGGCGAGCGAACTTGGCCGTTATCAGCGAGCCGTATTACGTTCCCCCCGCCGGCAACTGGGTTGGCGATCTCGACGACACGGTAGCGGTGGTGGCCAGGGCCGGATCTGGTACACCGCTTACGTGTCTCGAAAGAGGAAAGGGCTATGCGGTGGCGGAAAGCGGGAGTATCGTCGTCATCGGCGTTTACTTCTCGCGAAGCCGCCCTCTGGCGGAGTTCGAGCTTCGCTTGGACGCCGTCGGGGCTGCCGTTCGCAGATTGTCACCCAAAGCGACTTTCGTGATGGGCGACTTTAATGCGAAGCACCAATCCTGGGGAAACGTCATCACGGACCCTAGGGGTCGGGCAGTTGAGGATTGGGCTCTTCAAGCCGGCCTCACAATATTGAACCAGGGGTCGGTCCAGACCTGCGTACGCGCACGGGGTGGATCGATCATCGACCTGTCATTCGCCACTCATGCGGCCGCCCGCAGAGTGACCGGATGGAGGGTGCTGGAGGAGGTGGAGTCGCTCTCTGATCATCGGTATATCAGATTTGAGCTAACGACCCCCTCCTCCGGTCCGAGCCCTGTTCAACGTCGCCCCCCTCTCCTCCCGCGTTGGGCCCTTACCAAGCTCGATCCGGAGCAGGCCGAGGAGTGGGCATGTACGGAAAGCTGGGCCTACCCAGCCGATTTCGCGAATTTGGACACGCGGGCAGAGCACATGCGCAAGACCCTGACGAGGGTTTGCGACGCTGCGATGCCACGCGTCTCCAAACGACAGCCTTCGTGCAGGCAGGCGGTCCACTGGTGGACCGAGGAGCTCGGCGAGATGCGAAAGGCAGTTCGCATCATCAGCCGCAGGCTCAAACGCTGCAGGGCGCGCCGTCCTCCGGACTATGTCGCGGAAAATGGACTCGTGGGAGAGTTTAGGGAGGCCAGAAAGGCCCTTTCGATTGCGATATTGCGGTCGAAAGCCCGAGCTCGGGCCGAGCTCCTCGAGACGCTCGATCGGGACCCTTGGGGGCGTCCGTACCGTGGGGCCCGCAACAAGTTGCGGCCTTGCACTTCCACGGCTACGGAAACGCTCGAACCCGAGGTGCTCCGTTCGGTGATCGATGGGCTCTTCCCGGATCCGGGGAACTTCACTCCCCCCAGTATGGGTCCACTCATTCCCGACACCCCCACGGACGAGGAGCCTCACTCCATCTCCGAGGGGGAACTCGACGTTGCCCTGGACCGGCTCCGGGGCAGGAAGACGGCTCCGGGACCCGACGGGGTCCCCGGTCGCCTCCTCTTCCTGGCTGCAAAACATCTACGCAGCCAGCTGCGGGACCTCTTCGAAGCCTGTATTCGCGCAGGTAGGTTCCCGTCGCAATGGAAGGAGGGGCGTCTGTGCCTTCTTCCCAAGGGAGGTCGTAAGCCTCCCGACGATCCGTCCGCCTACAGGCCCATAGTGCTGCTGAACGAGGTCGCCAAGGTCTTCGAGAAGATCTTGGCGGAGCGGCTCGTGAAGCATCTAGACACCGTGGAGCCGGGGCTATCAGATACGCAGTTCGGGTTTCGGAGGAGGCGGTCCACAATGGACGCCTTCGAGACGCTGCGAACGGTGACGGACGAAGCCGTCCGGGCGAAGGATGTCGTTCTTGCGGTGTCGCTAGACATAGCGAACGCCTTTAACAGCCTCCCTCATGAGACGATCAGGGAGGGGCTCCGTGCACACGGAGTCCCCCCGTACCTCACGAGGCTGTTAGGCGAGTACCTGCGGGATCGACACATCCTTTGGGAGGGCGGTGCGTCCGTCAATCACGAGTTAGGTCGGCGACGTGTCGCGTGCGGCGTTCCACAGGGGTCGGTCCTCGGGCCGATCCTTTGGAACGTAGGCTATGACTGGATCCTTCGGGTGACGGTCAGGCCCGGGGTAGGGCTGATCTGCTTTGCGGACGACACCCTACTTACGGCACGCGCCGCGTCATTCGCGGAGTCCGTGGACGTCGCCAACGACGGGTTGGCGATAGTCGTAGACAGAATAGCTAGGCTGGGCTTGAGGGTCTCCCCCGCGAAAACAGAGGCCATCATGTTCCATAGGAAGTTTCGCAATCCACCCCCGGATCTGTCCGTTACAGTCCAGGGGGTGGCGATCAGAGTAGGGCCCACGATGAAATATCTTGGGCTAGTCTTAGACGGGAAATGGCTGTTCAAAGCGCATTTTGAGCAGTTAGTTCCCAAACTCGTGAGTTCCGCGGGCGCACTCTCAAGGCTTCTTCCCAACGTGGGGGGCCGGGGGGTGCGACGCGGAAACTATATTCTGGCATCCTGAGGAGTATGGCCCTTTACGGTGCCCCCGTCTGGTTCGAGTCGCTTCACCGCCACAATCGAACCCTGCTGCACCGGGCGCAGCGGGTTCTGGCCGTGAGAACCATACGTGGGTATCGTACAGTGTCTTGGACGGCGGCGACACTCTTGGCAGGCGAGCTGCCCTGGCCTCTCCAGGCAGACGTCCTGTCCAGGGTTCGTCGTGCCCAGCAGGATGCCCTAGCTAGAGGACTGACCTTCTGTCAAGTCGAGATAGAGACGGTCAGGAAGCGGGAAACCGCTTCCTGCCTCGTCGACTGGTCTCGTGACCTCGAACACCCTGCGGCCGGCGGCTTTACGGTGGACGCAATCAGGCCACAACTGGAGGAATGGGTTAACCGCACTAGCGGCACCCTCACCTTCAGGACGACGCAGATACTGACCGGACACGGTTGCTTCGACCAGTATCTGTTTCGCATTGTGGGCTGCTTGCCTTCTCCGGATTGCCGACAGTGTGGCGCGCCCGATACGGCGTTTCATACGCTTGTCGAGTGCGCTGCCTGGGCGCCGCAGCGTTTCGAGCTCGAGACAAAGTTAGGAGCCGTCGCATCGCTCGGCGATTTGGTAACGGCCATGTTGCAGAGCGACGACCGCTGGGATACTGCGGTTTCTTTTTGTGAGGCAGTTATGTCTCTGAAAGAGGCCGCAGAGAGGGATAGGGAGCGAAGTCCTAGGGCGCGTGCTACGGTCTCTTCTCGAGGTCGCCGGCCTTCAGCCGGCACCCGGAGAGGCAGGTACGCGCATTACTTCCCTCCCTGAGTTAGGATCCGGAACGATGGGGGCCCTTAGCTACTAGGTCAGCAAGGGATTTTACAACTACCCCCGTTCCGTAGTGGAGTGTGTTCTCCCGGGGCACACTTCAGCACTTTATGCGCTGGATCGACTGCTGAGTAACTATGTTCTACATCTCAGTCTTTCCTTCACATCAAAGCGCAGGGCCGCGAAGGGAGGAGGGGTTTTTTAGTGGGTATTGAGGTTGCTCGCCCGTGCGGCATCGCTCGGAGTCTCCACACTCCTCTGTGTAATCCATAGCGGACGAAGCGCAAGTAGAGCATACAATTGCTAGCGTTATCGCCCCCCGTGGATTCGTGCCGTTTCCTAGTGACGGCCCAGAGAGTGCGTAAATCGGTTAGTCATTTTTCCCCGCCTCAAAAAAAAAAAAAAAAAAAAAAAAAAAAGTTTCAATGCCGGCAGGTAATAAAATGTGCTTTATTTCAGATAAGCAGGTGGATTTTTTTTTGTCGGCACCTAGGTTGCAACAATATTATGTTATTTTTATAAACTTATTACAAGTAATGCTTATTATCTACCAATGGTAAGGTAAAATAATGAACGCATATTTAAATATAGAAATCCGGTAATTTTTTATTTTTTATTGCAGGAGTTTAACAGACAGGCAGACGGCCCACTTGATGGAAAGCGGTTACCATCGCCTATGGACATTTGCAACACCAAAGGTGTTACTAATGCGCTGCTGCTCTCTTAAGGGAGACTGGAACCTGGTTACTAATGCCGGAACACAACTCAAGGTTGTTGTGGCGACATACTTTAGACCAGGGGTGGTAGCCATCCAGTCGGGCAAATGCCCTACCACCTGGCTGTGGGTTGTTTTGTCGCCTCTACGACAGGACGCCCGGCCGCAGGAAATTCTTTCTCCGTGCCTACACGGATACTTTATCGTCAATATATTCAAACTGTCAATGGCAGTAGGTATATCTAAAACCGGATATACACTCAACGACACAAAAGCCCGCAATTGCGTCACCGTGACAATAACAATGATCTGAGCGCGTCCAATTTATTTGACCACGATAAGACCGGCCCTGAACTTGCACCTAACTTAGGACAACGCGATAACTTGATGCAGACGTAAGTTGTAAAGGGTAGTGTAGACTGTGACAAAAAAGTCAATCAAAAATATAAAAATGTAAAATTTGCGCTCCACTAATGATCTCCTGTTAGTGCCACCTGCATACTCTTCTACATTTTATTCCAACTCCTTCGCCATGCAGGCTGTCTTACTTTTGAACTCTTTGCCCACTGACGTTAGAAAAGCTAAATATTTTGCCATATTTAAAAATTCACTTAGGAATCATTATGTTACGTCATTATGTTATGTTATGTCTTACGAAATATGTGCTAGTTTACAATACTTTTGATATTTTTTTTCCTTTTTCTTTGTTGCAAAATACTAATAATTATAGATAATTTAAGAATTGCATTTGAGAGGCAGGCTGCCTGGAAGAGGTCGCTTTTAGCGATAAACCCGCCTTTTCTTTTACCAAGTAACTATTGTCCTGTTGTGCATTTTTTTATTTTGGTGAACAATAAAGTGTTGTCTATGTCTAATTGGGAGGTAAAGTAATAAAGCAAAATTAAAAGCTTTTCTAAAATTTATTTGTTTTATAACTTTTGCCCGCAGCTTCGTTTGCGTTCCACACCTTCCAGTATCCTCCTTCCAGCCTGGCGATAGTGTGCATATGCATTCCCCCAGAGTGTTAAAACTGACTGCAATATTGCACTAAGGTTATTTTTTAATATACCTAAAGATATATGTAAAACTAGCTGTGCCCGCGACGTCGTCCGCGTGAAAATTGTTTTCAAAACACCCCAATTTTGAAGCATTATTTATTGGTGCTCCGCTCCTATTGGTCTTAGTATGATGATATATAGCCTATATAACCGTCCTCGATAAATGTACTATCCAAAACTGAATTTTTCAAATCGGACCAGCGGTTCCTGAGATTAGCGCGTTCAAACAAACAAAAAAACTCTTCCGCTTTATAATATTAGTATAGATATGTCTACATGGATAAAGTTGAGATCATGCCTATGTATCGGTGCAACGAAAAAGAAGCAATTGCGGATATAGTGTTTATTGTAATGAGGAGGAAGGAATTAATTGACTTGTGGGCGCAAGGGTAGTCAGTACATTGACAGGGGCAATAAAATTTTGACAGAGCGTCATGACAGAAGAGTCACGAGTTCATGTCATTTATTGAATTGGCAACTAAGTGAAGATTTTCCCGACAGGTGGATTTTACTTTCTTCAATTTCATTAACGTGTACAAAGTCCATTTTTTTTTCTTATTGTTTAGACTTCTACTTTTCATTTAGTAAAAAAAATATATTGATTAGTTCTTTGGTATTGTTTTTATCCCAATTTAAAATAGAAGAACAAAACGTCCTGTTGAGACACATTTTGTAGTATTATTTCCGAAAAGGCACGCGAGAAGTTATGTGACGTATACAGGAATGAAGCCTTGAAAGAAGGGCAGTTTCAAAATTGGTTTTGTCAGATTCGGTCCTGGTGATTTTTCATTGAAAAATGCTTGACGATCACAGGCCCAATTTTGCTATTTCAATATCTTGGCATTGCAAACATATGCAAAGTACGATTCCATTGCGTTAGTATCAAAAATTCGTATTCTACTAAGTTCCCATTATCGTCTCGATATCGTTGCGGCGGCATAACAGGAAAAAATGGTATTACCATTAGCAGAAATGGTGTTAGCCGAAATGATAAGCTACCAACATTTAAACGAGTTTTCGCTTATAAATATTTGTTATTTATAATGATAGAATAGCGTGCTACGGGCACGGCATCAGCATTTATGGAATACCGAAATCAGGCAAACGTACGATTGAGACGATAGTGTTGGACTATTTTGATGAGACAGTATTAGCACAATTGAGCCCCTGGTCATCCAGCTGAAGTTGATGAGACCCATGTTAAGGCTATTATCGATTCAGATCATCATAGCACAACCTATGGTATTACAGAGAACCTCAGCGTATCGCATACATATTTTGAAAAAAAAAATCTTATTTGAAATTCGCAGTCACTCAGTTGCAGAGTTTAGCTTAAAAAAATTGCAAAGAATGTGCACTATTCTTTACTTTAAGCTTGGTCGTATAAAATTCGCGTTGCGACGTGCCGTGGGCCGTATCGTGGCGATACGATATCCTGACGACTTTATTCAGGCGACGAGCCCGCGATTTATTGTCGGCCGACCTAAAGATAGCCCGACAGTACGTAGGCGATTATGCATAACTTGCGAACTTTTTTTAATGTTTGTAGGCAAATGCATACGGACCGTCTGATGGTAAGTTACCATCATATATGAAAATCTGCAATAATAATGCTCTTTAGGGACTGCAAGAAAATCACTTTAATCAATTATGTTGTGTACAAATGTGTCACTGTGCTTTTTTTTGAGGCGGAGGTGTTAAAATGAGGTCGTGTAACTTGGCACTGGCACCTCAGAAGTCATGTTACATTTGAATTGTTTTGACACCATGTTTTTTTTATACATTCTTCTGTCCTCTTATGTCGATATTTTTTCTGTCGTGTATTACTTACATTATAGTATATTAATATCCTTGTGTGCTTATTTAAATAACAGACCACTACCGATCCTAATTTTTCTACAGGAGGAAAGGCATTTCGCACTGACTGTACCCTACACGGCGGGATCGGTAACCCGAAGGCACAAACCCACAAGGTAATTTTTGGTACTTAGGTGCTAGATACTTACCTGGTACTCCAGCCGGCGGTGGCGGGAACAGGAACAAGGGGGAACACTAATCTGTCAGTATTTTAAGGGAAGGGCGCCCCTTGATAGGAAATATATAAAATGTCCTTCCTAAAAAATTAAAGTAACCTAAATAGAGCACTTATTATATACATAATATGTTACATTTGAAACATGTGGTAAACAAAAGTACAATGGTCAAATCAAATTCAGGCCAAATAACATTGTAGTGGTCGTTGAGCGAGCGATATAATATAATTATTTTGAATAGAAATATCCTGCTTTTGTATTATTTTAATTATATAAACTTAATAAATACAACAATTTAATACGCCTGTATCTCTGAAGAATTTTCACTCGACAAATCAAACAAAATATTTGACATGAAAAATATTTTTGTATATTTAGGTTTATGGCTTGGCAGCTAGGCCTTTAAGCCAGATCTTAGTTTATATATATATATATATATATATATATATATATATATATATAAATAATATATATATATATATATATATAAATGTATATATATATATATATATATATATATATATATATATATATACATTTAGTTTCTTCATTTTCTTAAGCCTATGTGTAGCACAGCTGAACTGTAGGTAATCAGCTAGTGCTATTCAACGAAGTTCTTGTGACAACAAAGGCCACATTTGACTATACAGTTCACACTTCTCACAAAACACATACTTACTACTCAAAAACTATCAATATCCTACAACCATTGTTCATTTTAGAGTCATTTTACACATTGTTAGAAAATAAAACTGCACAGCACAACATCTCTTTTCAGTTCCCGCCAAAAACTCCACATAAAATATAAAAATCACATTCAAAAAGCTATTCTATAAGAAACATAGGTTTTAAATTAATGGGTCCGCAACAAACATAATATTTAAATGTTATTTTGACATTCGATGTTACTGGTGAATACATCACAAATACTTTTTAACTTTATTACTTTATAAATCTTTCAATTGGGATGAGAAGTGATTACCGTCGCCCATAGGCATTAGCAACACCAGTGGTGCTGCCACTGCACTGCTGGCCTTGAAGGAGAATCAACAAAGCTGACTAAGTGGAAACATACTTGCCGGTTGGTATTTGAACCCATGTCAGTGCAATAAGATGAGGGTGCGTTAACCACTAAGCTACCCCGACTTGGCTTGCCTCAAAGCCTCCCTGCGGCTTACCTATTATTATAATAATACGCTTATAACATTTTGTGTTAAGTACCTGAAACACATTCATTAATACGAGCCTGTTTATCGCGCTTTCATTTAAATGCCTTCGGTGTGTAAGTGACGCATGATTGCATGGCACTAAGAAAGTTCTAAAACGTAGTAGTGCGAGAGAACGAGATAGAATATTACATTTAATCATTTAAACACTATACTCATACAGATAGAGTTGGAAATGTTTTAAAGTTATTCGTTAATAATTCAAATTTCGTGTTTTAAAGCTCAAATATATTATAACGGTATAGTATATGAAGTGTGACGTCACGAAATTTAGAATCCCTCACACCTCTTGTCACACTTTGTTTCACTTCTACTACGTGTGAGTACACACACACACACACACACACACACATGTTTTTACTTATAGATTCAATAATCACTTAAACGCTTGCATAAAGACCGCCTTTAAATAAAATTAGTTAATCATATTAAACTGCCTAAATGTGCTACACAAAACGTATTGACAGTCCTTTAAACATATTTAGCGATAAAATTTGCGTTGTGCAAGTCGCCAATTGTATTTACGGGTGTTAAATAAGTTACACACATTTATTTGCTTATACGTTGTTTCTTAGTACTCCGGTGATGTAATACAAATAAAAGGCCGGGATATGGTAGACAAAATATTTTATTATGCATTGAAGACTCCAGCAGAAAAGATGTGTTTTAGTTACAGTAAATGTAATTCAAAAGGATTTTCTTAAAAGCTACAACTTACAAATATCTTAATTATTAAGAGTCGACGAAGGCTTTGCACTATTGATGTTTTTATATTCTGGCGCGCGATGGTGGAACGATCTAGTTAATAATTCTAAATTTAAATAACATAAATTATTTAAATTTAGGGGCATAAGCCCGATTTCTGAGATACTTTTAACTGTAGTTTATCTGTTCCTAAGCGCTATCGGTTAGGTAACTTACGAAATTGCGTTTCTGAACACGCTATCGTACGATAGTTAAACTAGGTTTAACTTAACTGACCAATATTATCTTTTGTTTGACGTTTTTGTTTGATGTAAATAAATATTAGATATTCGTTCTTAAATAGATCCATTTAGTGGCGAGTTTTGGTACTAGTTGTAGGTTAACAGTTAACCTAAGTTTATCTATTAAACTTTATTGAATCAATTGTTATTGAACTCATAACTGGTAACCTCAGAAATCACGCATGAAAGCTTCTTTTTTAATTTACACATATACCGCACTTTCGCCCAACCAAACCGCGTTGAATAATAAAGTTTGAACAGAACATAATATTAAATAGCTTTTAACATTCCTGGCGGTATCTTAATGTCCGGCCGAGACATTTATATTTGGTCCAATACGTGTCCAGTGTTCACCTCTTTTCGGTTATCGGCGAGGCCCTTTTTACTTTCAAAATAAGGGTTTTAGGGGTCCCAAGGGCAAATGTGGTAAACCTTCAAGGTAGAGAATTGTTAAGAACTTTTTAGTTCACTAAATGTCGAGACAATAAAGGGACTAAGCGCTTAGTGAAATTTACACGTGTCTGATATATTATCCCCGCAAATTGCTATTGCGCCTGGCCGCCATTATGGTGACGTAACCGTAGCCGAACGCTCAGTATTGTTAGCATCGCAGGCCGGCGAGTACGCGTATATATCGAGTTGCGGATGACGTCACGTGAATGTTAATTTGACAAGGTTCCAGCGCATTAGAAATTTGCGGGGATAATACTGGTAGTTTTTTTTAATGGCAGGAGTTCAGCAGCGAGTCACACGGCCCATTTAATCGAAAGAGGTTACTGCCGGCTATGGACATTTGCAACACAAATGTGCTGCTGCACTCTTAAAGGAGACTGGAACCTGGTCACTAATGCCTGAATAAAACTCAAGGTTGTGACAAGACCAGTAGTTCCTGAGATTAGCGTTCAAGCAAACAATGAAATTTTTTAGCCTAATATATTAGTATGAGATTATACATACCTACATAACTTCATGCCAGGTCGCTTGCGGGGTAGGCATGAACAACAGAGCGCCACACCTCACTTGCTTCTTTGACATTCATAGCTCGTGTCATGCACGCTCGTCTGTTCTTAAGGCTCCTGACATCACCTTCTGCTAGTACACGATCAATTTGATCATGGAAGGTGTGTCGTGGTCTTCCGCGACGTCTGCATCCATCCACTTTTGCATTGTATATCTGTTTAGTCATTCTTCAATCATACATTCTTTCCACATGCCCGAACCACCGGAGCATTCCTTTCCTTACCTTCACCCCGACATAAGATTATATTTAAATATATACATGCGGAACCACGTCCAGATAACAGTGTATAATGGATCGGAGTTTTGTCTGTCCGTTGATTTGTGTGTATTCACATATTGAATGCTTTAAAACCTTTTAAGTTAGATGCCGGGACAACCGATAAAACTGTAATAAAGTTAGTAATTAATTGTGGTTACTTAAATTGAAGTATTTCTGAAATAGTGTTGTTTTATTGGCTAATTAATGATGTTTTGTTTTAAGGTTTTTTTAAGGAAAATAAAACCTCAAATTCAAGTTTGCGTTTCATCACTGTCTCATTTCATGTTGATTGATAAAGTGATCTAAGATGTGGCATGATTACTTAGAAGATACCTATTCACTCAGTAACTTGAAGAATTAGGATTATGTATGTCATTTAGAAATAATATTGTGGCGAATCATGGTGGAACCATCTAGTTAGTTTCAGAACTTTTAGAAAAAGCTAGAACATTCTGGAAGGAAAATACAAGGACGGATATATTTTAGAAAGGGATAGACGATGAACGAAAGACAGACATAGATAGATGTTAGAAAGGGATAGATGTATAAACGAAAGTTCCCTAACAGGTTCGGGAACGAAGAGACAGAGATAGATAGATGGGTTCCAGAAAATTCTTCCGGGTATATAAACAGCGTAAGGCGCGCGTACCGGGCAGTTTAGGGTTGACTTGAGTTCAAGACGGTGAAGCGATAAGTGCGATACTAAAGAGTTGAAAGAGAAGATGATAGAAGACAGTGTCGAGTTAAGTGGTGAATTTAGTGACAAGTTTGGTGGACAGTTAAGTGAAGGAGGTGTGTAGCGTAGTTCGAGGGTAGAACCAGAAGGAAGCTACACGCGGTAATATCGGAGGTGAGCACTGCAGTAGCAGGAGGTGGTCTACGCAATATTGGCGACAGTATTGTGAGCGAGACACCTTATCGTCGGGACTGTGCATCGTTAGTCGTACGTAAGGGGCAACCCTGTGGAGAGATATCGCGTGCGGCTGTGTAAGTCACTAAAAGCATTTAGTTAAAAACTGGTGTTTTCTTCCAATCCATGCGTACCCCCGCGCGCACGTAACAATATATTTTTTTTTAGTTGACATGTACCCCAATATTTGTATGACCATGTTTAGGTCAAATACAGTGAGACCAATCGATTTTGCTAACCATCTCTCATACAACTATTACCTGTATTTCCACAAATAAAGATTCATTCATTCAGGAAAAACACTGCGGTAAATTATTTTACTTTTCGGCAATGCGCACCAGAAAAGATGAAGTGTAGCGTTTAGTTCTGGCTTGCTATGCTTCCACCATGTAACGGTGGCGCAAACCGGTGCGTCTAGTTGTCCGATAGTAAAATAGATAGATAACACTTTATTGTACACCATTACAGAAAACACATAAAGAACTTATACCCTAAAAATATTCTAAACTAGCTGATGCCCGCGACTGCGTCCGCGTGGTGCGGTTTTTTAACTATCCCACGGGAACTCTTTAATTTATCGGGATCAAAAGTATCCTATATATGTTGACCAGGGATATATGCTACCACCATACAAAATTTCATTTAAATCGGTCCAGTCGTATCTGAGATTAGCCGATACAAACAGACAAACAGAGAAAAAAAAAATTAAAAAACATCTAAATTCTATTTCACTTCTTACATCCCCCTGACTAGGTTTTTAACACTTTTTTTCATTGTATAGAAATTGAGGAGTGACAGAACAAAACATGATAATTCCATCATGTCTAACTTTTCACAAAAGGTTAAAAACCGGCAACTACTTTGCCTTTGTGTAATTAAAAAAACATGGGTTCTAATAAATAAATAACTGTAAAAGCTTTTTAAATACGTTATTTATTGTTTTTATTTACTTCAATTTGCGTAAAAAATGGAAATATCATGTTCTGATCAGATATTATGAAAATATCATGATTTGTACCAAACTATTTGGAAATATCATATTTTGAAAAAATAAGGTTAGGTGGTTGATGATTACAGGTGCATTCAATTCTTAAGCACAACGGGTCATTGTCTGCATATCTAAGACAAAATTATGCACATATTGTAATCTTGTAACAGATTGAACATTCTACATGTTACACGATCATAATTGATCGATTTAACTTATTGTTTCTTTCGGGTAAAGCTTTCCTTTCTCGACGTATCTTTTTCTTCGCTCCACTATTGAGTGCGCAAACAGTATTTGACTGCTCAAACATGCTTGTAAATCACTTGAAAAAACTTTAAATAACTCAATTTAGATATTTCTCACTCGCAGTTCTCAATTTTTTTAAATACCAACCGAATGCGACCGACCACTAATATTTTGATTATTATTATTATTATTTATTTATGTTTATGGCTTGGCAGCTAGGCTTTTAAGCCAGATCTTAGTTTATATTATAGTTTCTTCATTTTCTTAAGCCTATGCACGGCTGAATCTTAGGGAATCAGCTAGTGCCATACAACGGAATTCTTGTGACAACTCAAAAGGCCACATTTAACTATAAAGTTCACATTTCTCACAAAACACGTAATTACTACTTACAAACTATCAATATTCTACAACCATTGTTCATTTTAGAGTAATTTTACACATTTTAGAAAATAAAACTGCACAGCACAAGATCTCTTTTCAGTTCCCGCCAAAAACTCCCCAATATTTTGACATTGACTTGAATTTGTAGTGATGTTACATATGTAAAAAAAACATCTTAACCGTAGACAAATAATGTACTTTTTCGGCTTCGGAACCCTAGAATTTAAGCTAATAAAACATTCAAAAGTCGATAAGTTATTTTTATATGGAAATACCCTATTTTGTGCCAACTTTCAATCTGCGTACCATAAATGCATGAAATGTATCATGTTTTGTTCCGATTTTGTTATTTAATATTTTTAAATGTAGAAATATCATGATTTGAAGCAACCTTTCAACTTCAGAGGCTATTTACTACAGGAATAAGCACGATATGAACCACACCAGCCTAATGGGCGACGTAATTTATGGTATTCTGTCGAATGTCATTGCTAACTTTTTTTTACATAAAAAGGAATTATCATGTTTTGTTCTGACACTCCTCAATTCGACCTCAACAATTATATTATATGGGTCTTATCGCTGAGAAGCAATCTCTTCCAGACAACCGTGGCAGGAATAAAACATATTATATTGGTCAAAGGTGGTATACATAAATATTAGAGGATATGCAGCTACCAGCTACTTACATATATTTTATACTTAATAGACACATACGTATAAATACATGTATACCCGAAATGTATCCGATATATTCCATAGGATAGAAGACAAACAAGGGGCAGTGTTCCGAGGAACTGTTTGATTTGGTGCCAACGCCTCATTTTTACAACCGCACTGCTTGCCATCGCCGGGATGTTTCTGTAATTGTATATTTTGGTATGCAATAATGTGTTATCTCTCTCTCTCTCTCTCTCTCTCTGAATGTCTGTTTAATGGTGATAATATAAGTGTAATTATACCATTTAAACCGCGCGCCTACTAGGGGGCACCAGAGTATTGATTGCACACTGGCGCTACATGGGCTGGAGTCGCTTTTATATAAAGCATATTCATCATCATTCATTATTATATAGGATATACCTGTGAATGTGAATATTTGTGGTATATCCTCATATCGTTTCAAACATGCAATATGATTGACTGGAATAGCTATGGTATGACAATAGCTTACCGCAGTGCCTTTGATATATTTTTTATAAGATCTCTCCCTTTTCACTGAGGTGTCGTTTGTACGTGTTTGATACTTTACAAATTACAATGACAAATTTCAAATAATTCATGTTTTTTTAATACAGTAATATAAATAGCTTATTTAGTATTTTCTGGGTTTTTTCAATCACCAAATAAAATGGATGCATTCGATAGTTAAGGATGTATTCAATGACAAGCGGTAACTATTTAAAGTTACAATGGATTTAATATATGTATATTTTGTAGTGGAAACTTGATTGATATAATATGTATTAATTTTGTATTTCATATTTAAGAATATTAATTATTGTATGTTTCCTAAACAAATTAAATGAATATCAGATTAAGTAAAACTTAAATTGATAAATATTACGAGAATTCAGTATATTCCACAATTACTCAGTTATGTTATAGTTTCTGCAATTCAGGGTGGCGAGCGAGCTTCACTTGTGGTAAATTGATATCTGTGCGTACGTGATATCAAACGCACGATTGGATACCTGCTTAAAACTGATCGTTGCGACAGACACGCACACTAAAGCAATATGCAAGTATAGGTTCAACCATAAGTAAAACCCGCATGTCATCTTGAATATCTAGAAAAGATAGTGTTCTGTGATTTATTAGGTGAGCAGGTACAAAATGTAAAATTAATTGAAGACAGTTTTATACAGACGGTTATCTATATCTATATTATTTGTATTTTTCTTATGATATGGTAATACATCCGCACCACCTGCACACACATAGTTAAATTTGTATTCATTATAAAAGTAATGTAATTTTAGAATTTAAAAAATAATTGAAAAACAAAAACATTAATACACAAAGTCATTGACATATAAATTATTATGCTTGAATTGAATTAGGATATACATATATTCTTATAAATAGAAGATAAAATAAATACTTACTGGATACATATTTTTAAAAATAAACGCTAATTTATTTGAGAAGCATACAATAAATATAATTCTTACAATATAAAACACATATCAACTAAGATTCCACAAAAAAAAAATACGGAGCAAAGAATCACCTGAAACGAAAATAGAGCAAGCATCAAACACGTGCCATCAAAGTAGTATACAGCATAGGAAGCCAAACGCAATAGATACGTGACTGTTTTGCAAACGGTCCGCTATTCGCGTGTGGATACCCTATGCCGGTGAAGTGGTGTTATTGTTATATAATTTGTCCGGGACATTTACGATGTTGCGGTAGCCATTTCTTACGAATTCTCCCGGTTACTTATATCCTTATAGTTGTTTTTCGAGAATGTATTTCGGGCTTAGACCGTTGTTCTATTGGGGATGTTGAATAATGGTCAATTGTTGTATTAGTGAGTGTAATATTGTTACATACCGACAAAGACCGCACACCTGCATGTTGTAAAAACGAATTCTTTTATTTACTACGTGTTTAAACTTTAAAAACATCTATTGTTATCGTACTTACTTTATGGCTGCAATTAGTGTCGAACGAATTAATCCTTGTTTTTATTGCATTACGCCGAAGCTTGCCAGATGTGCGTGAACTGGTCCCCTTTGTTTGCTATTAAATTTAGTATAAAAAAGCCCGAACGGAGAGGCGGAGTCAAGCAACAACTACGAGATGAGTAAGTCGTTTGTAGTACTCTCGATTAGCGATAAGTGATGGACTTTGCGCGTGTTGAATTGTGTGTGCAAATTACTGTTTCTCGGAAACTCACTGGTGTTTTCGAGTGCCGAGCGGTACACTGGCACGCGGTCGATTTTTTTTTACTATATAGTTAGTATAAAACAATGCCCGAACGGAGGGGTGAGGCAGTCAATCGACGACTACGGTAGGAATAAGATATGTAGTACTTTCGATTAGAGACATAGTGACGGACTTTGCGCCTGGTGAATTGCATTGAATCGTGCAGTGTGAACTGGTTGCATCCAGTTTTATTTTGTACTTGCTTTATACGTCTTTGTACAGTTCTAATAAACTCTATAGCAATTCCAACGGCATTTATTATAATTTGAGTCCTGTAGCACGTAAAAATATTAATGTTCAAAATAACAGAACTGATATCTCGAACTCTAAATCTGCTAGTTGCCACAGCTTCAGCACGTATGAACAGTCATATGAAATCAGGGTATCGATAAAGCGAGCTGAAGCCCCCTTTGGTTGGCACGTACGAAACCAATCCCAATCACTGCAACAGCCAAAGACTCCGAGCATGAAAATTTCATAAGTTCATAGCAGCCTGAATACCAATTCATAGGGTCTGGGTAGGTTGGCCTTCACTACTTACATTGTGAATATTTATTTGTTAAAATTTCTTCTTAGTGCGTCGTCATTTTGGTATAAAATTAGGCCCGCTTGCATAATGGTCGCTTTTAAATAAAAAAACAAACAACAATCATATTAAACTGTCTAAATAAGTTTTACACAAAACGGAGTGGCAGTTCTTTAAACATACTTAGGGGCATATTTTGCTTTGTGCAAGATGCTAATTGTATTTACGGGTGTTAAAAACGTTTTGTGTTTCTTAAATAAATTTAAGCAAGCCTATGCAAACGGCCCTAATGTTCTGAAGCAAAACAAAACAATGAAGAAATGAACAAATAATGTGGACGGTATTCACCTATAAGAATATTATAGTATTCATCTTTATATCGTTACATACCGCCAAGACCGCACTGACATGTTGTAAAAACGAATTCTTTTATTTACTTCGTGTTTAAGCTTTAAAAATATCTATTGTTATCGTACTTATTATATGGCTGTAATTTGTGTCGAACGACTTAATCCTTGTTTTTATTGCATTGCGCCGAAGCTTGCCAGGTGTGCAAATTACTATTTCTCGGAAATTCACTGGTGTTTCCGAGTGCCGAGTGGTGCACTGGCATACGGTCGATTTTTTTAATACTGTGTAGTTAGTATAACATATGCCCGAACGGAGGGGTGGGGCAGTCAGGCCAGGACTACTATACGAGTAAGACGTTTGTAGTACTCTCAATTAGCGATATAGTGATGGACTTTGCGCGTGTTCAATTGCATTGAATCGCACAGTGTGAACTGATTGTCTCCAGTTTTTATTTGTATTTGTTTTATACGTGTTTGTACAGTTCTAATAAACTCTATAGTAATTCCAACGGCATTTATTTTAATTCGAGTCCTGTAGCTCGTAACAAAATCTTGGCTGACGCCTACATAAGCAATTACTGTTAAGTGACAACTATTTTGAGTATTTCGCCGCTGGCGATTGAAATGGTGTTGTGACGCAATTCAAAGAAAGTTTACAAGCGTCAAAGGTACTAACTGGATTAGCGAGTAATTTCACCGCGTGTAGAAATTCATTCAATGCGCGCCTACCCGCTGCAATTAGATTATTGTTGCAGAGTTATTGATTGCCAACCGTGCCGTGGGGAGTGGAGGAGGTAGGAGGGGATGCAAGCTTGCAACTCTGCGTTATTGCTAAGAATTTAAATTAATTTTTGAACTACAACGTGCCTGTTACTTTATCCGTGTAATCTTCAATATTTTTCGCTATGAAGGAAAAATATAAAATTGTAAAAAAGGTATCTAACTCATAAGTATCCTATATAGTATGATGTCATCAACCAGAGGTCCTCAAACTTCAACGGCCCCCTTTGCAAGAAAAATATTCCAATGTATAAAATTTGTATAGTTGACTATTATCTAAAAGGGGTTTAGATAATAGTCAACTATATCAAGTTTATATGACTCTTATTTATTAATGATCACAAATTAAAAAATAATTATCTACACTACAAACTAATTAGGGTTGTCTGGAAGAGATCGCTTCTAAGCGCTAAGACCGCTCATTGCGCACATTTAGAATATATTTAGTTCATCTGTGTTTTGTGTAATGGTGTACAATAAAGTGTTATCTATCTATCTCTTACTCTCTAATCATACTCCTCGTGGTCGTGGCTGAGGGTTGTCATTAATAATTAAATATAGAAAACGTGTTTGTCTCTTACACCATGCCTCTCGGCCGCAGGAATTTGTATTCTTTCTCAGTTCCTGCACGGACATACGACGGAATTAGTATTATTATAACCAAATGCAACTTGCCGTCAATGATTAGCTATATTGAAGTATACATACACACACGAAAATATCTGTCAATGATTAATGTCGCTAACAATACCTCGGAGTTCTGAGTGCGTTTTACTAACATTAATATTATCCCAGGTGTTGCAAAGGCATTATCAAAAATACGTACATATTCCTACCTACCTACACTATGAAGAAGGAACAAACAGATGTCGAAATAAAATCAATTTTACATTTTGCTAAGTATCTCGTTATTTAATTATGTGACACATGTTAATTAATCCATTTGTGGGGCATATTATTCATGCCATCGATACGTGTAGGTACATGACACCTGTCAACACACCACTATGAGAACGGTAATAAAATAATTAGTCATTTATTCGTTTGCAGGATGATAATGGAATGAAAAGAGGGTAACTATTTTTAGGTAGTTGAATTCTCATACATTTTTTTAAGTGTAATTCATTCCATGTCTGTCTCGTTGTGTGTTTTCTAAATAAACGTCTTTTCTTTCTTTCTTTCTTTCTTTCTAAAGCAATGTGGGTAGTTTGTGTCGCTGATTGCTTTATTTCACGCCAGTGTAAGGTTGATGATACTTGTACAAACCGTTTCCTTTTATTAATAGTTTAATATTAATTAGCATTAAATAAAATTAAAGTTTAACTTCATTCGTATTTGTTAATTTAGCGACAGTTTTCGTTCGGGTAAGATTAGTATTGTTTTTGTCGCGTAAGCCAGTGAGGGTAGAAAATTGCGTCGGGAGTCACTCGTTGCGGTACGGACATATTCGACAAGTTTCGTTCGTTGAATTCGCATCAAAAGAGACATTTCATATTTTGTGGAAATATTCGCAACCTTCGCCATACAGTGTGTCAGTGATGCATCCTCGCCGCGAGTGCTGTGGAAACTACTCATTCTGAAATAAATCTGTGTCCACAAAGAAGGAGTCGGCGCCGCCCCTTGGACTTGAAACCTCTTGCATGGTGAGTTGACTACTAGTTGTGAGATTTGTTCTTATTAGCCAGCTCACCCTTATTCGCATAGATTCGTACAAAATTCGCAACAATACAGTCCGCTTAGGTGCAATTCCAACATTGGGGATGTTTGATGTGGTTTGTAACCAGTATATATAAAGTACTCTGTGTTTGTAACCTACGTGCAATGAGATGAAAATAGGTTTGATAATTTAAAACAGTTAAATCCTTATGTATATTTTTTAGTAATGTGGGTAGTTTGTGCCTCTGAGTGTTCTATTTACCGCAAAAGTCGGATAAAAATAATTTGTGACGTATGTGTGGTCTGTTCGGATGTCCCATAGCGGTTACTACATTATGCTTGTTTAGGGGGCCCTTTATCTAACATAGAGAGGTGTAATCTGAAAACTAATGTTACATTTAACTTACTTGTATGGTTGTTCTTGTTATTAATTTTGTTATATACCCTTTAAGTTCTTAACGATACAATTGGCCATTTTCTTATGTGAATTATAGTTTCGTTATATTTTTATTTATTCTGTGATTAGCGTCTGTTTTTATAGTTTTCTATAATTTACCATAATTATATGTATTTTAAGTATGATGTGGTAATTGTGTAAATTGTAATTTAAAATCTCTCAGTTGTATATAGACGGTACTCACAACATTTATTTTCACGTTGGAAGAAGTAATACATTTTTTTTACTGTGTTTTATTTATTTTATTACATGTAGAATAATATCCTAATTAAAACACATACATACATACATAACTTCACGCCAGGTCCCTTGCGGGGTAGGCACGAACAACAGAGCGCCATTTAGGCTTATTCTTACACACCTCACTTGCTTCTTTGGCATTCATAGTTCTTGTCATGCACGCTCGTCTGTTCTTAAGGCTCCTGACATCACCTTCTGCTAGTACACGATCAATTTGATCATGGAAGGTGTGTCGTGGCCTTCCGCGACTTCTGCATCCTTCCACTTTTGCATTTAATTAAATTATTTAATTTTTAATTAAATTATTTTTATTTATTTATATATAATCTAATTAAAATATTGTCTAAAATTTCCTCAAGAATAATGTAACAAGTTATTGACTTTCATAACCTTTTTAGTTAAAATAGGTAGTTTATCAGTGACTTTAATCCGCTATCAGATCAGCGAATTTACAAAGTTGCTTATACTGTAAAATTGTTGAAGGGTTGGCGAGATTTTCTAAAGATGTCTGTTGAGTGTATCAGTTCAGTGTATGAAATGTATTTAAACCGCAAGGTTCTCTGATTAAAAGTACTGTTTCAGACGTGTTAAGACCAGTTGCTGTTCGTTTATTACCATAAGCCTTCTGAGTTGTTGCAAATATCACAGTAATGAAATTAGCCTGTGCGTCAGTCTATGTCTAATTACTGTACTTTTGGGCTAAACGAATCTTTCTATAAAATTAATTATTATATACATACATACATAACTTCACGCAGGTCCCTTGCGAGGTAGGCACGAAGAACAGAACGCCATTCAGTCTTATTCTTACACCTCACTTGCTTCTTAATTATTATTATTGTCTACATAAAAAAGAACAATTTCAATGTTACAATTGCAGTGACATTTATATATTGCTTTTTGGTTACCTTTGTGTTTTCTAAATCAGTTACTCTTTTACGTATTCGTATATTTTGAAATGTTCAATACCACTTCATCTCACAGAATCACCTTATGTTAAGACACACTTAATTGAATTGCAATCTATCTCTCAAACGTTTCCCCTTTTTAATTCGTCAAACATAATTTCGATATTGCGATAAGCTCGTTCCGACCCCTCTTTCTGTATATTAATCTAATTATGATGAACAGAGTGCAATTTTTTGGCCATTCGCCCCATTGACGTCTGCTAATCTCTTTAGGCGAGTTTTGGCCTTACTTATAATCGTTTATTATATTTTAGGAACTGCTCAGCAACTGATTAACGAAAATCTTACCCATAAACTGTCAAAAATAACCAACATGGAGAGCCTTGAAATAGCCATTGATTAGGGGCTTAAGAGTCTCGTGTTTAAGATGGCTAATCCTTTCTTAACGAGTTTATTATAAGTAAGGCCCTTTGTAAATAGGTATCTCTTAGTAACGAACTACTATTTAACACATTACCAGAAAGCAATCGCCTAAAAATTCCAAACCGATTGGATATTCGGCAACTCATATGGCGTCGTTGGGAAATGTCAAAAATATGGAGCAATTAAAAGCAAGATTTCCGAAACAATTTTATTGCCGCATTTTATTGCAATTGCTCCCACTTAATTGCTCCAGACAGATTCATTACTATTGCCAAACAAATTACCCGGGTAAGAGCGGCAAGGTAAGGTAAGGCACCTTTAGAGTATAAGCCTGTCCTCTCATGTCTACCTTGTAACCGTGTAGTATTAAGCTTATAAAATGTTTTCATATCTTTAATAAGCTCTTATCCTCAACATGCTACTATTTCTTACATCCATGCTCTATACTTCTAAAGGCTACTTAATAATCTGCTACTTGCTTTTGTAGTGAAACTTCTTTAGAATCGTTGTGATTTGAAACTGGATGAAACGAAAACGGGACACTAAAAAGAGATAAACAGATAAATCTATAGCACCAAGCCTGCGAAAGAATACCCATACAGATAGAGATCCCTCCCACCCCTTGTCACAATTTTTTTCACTTCTAATGCGTGTGAAATGCACACACAAATACAATTTTTTATTGTATGAGTTCAGCAGACAGGCAGACGGCCCACCTGATGGAAAGCGGTTACCATCGCTTATGGAGATTTGTTACACCAAAGGTGTTACCAACCTGTTACTCCTCTCTAAAGGGAGAATGGAACCTGGCTACTGATGCCTGAATATGACTCAAGGTTGTTATGGCGGCATACTGTAGACCAGCGGTGGTAGCCATGCAGACGGGTTAATGCCTTACCACCTGGGTGTGGGTTGTTTTGTCGCCTCTTACAACAGGCCGCCCGGCCGCAGGAAATTGTATTCTATCTCCGTTCCTGCACGGATGAATTTGTATGTGATCAATATCCATCCTCGTTTAAAGAAGTGATATCTTATACTCGTTGCCTTGTATTTGGGATTCAACTCGGGAACTCCATTATCCTCCAGATATTATCAATGCTCTTGCGTCATCAATTGTAATTGTAAAGTAAAGTGTTTTTTAAAGAATTCATAGCAGTGAAGTAGATATTCTGCCTATTAGCGAAGAAATAATACTAATTTTTAGTAAACATTTTAATTATATAACAATGATTCTCAAGAACATTGCTCTTGCGCTCCTTAGGGATTCTGAATTTTCATATATCCAAACGAAGACTTCCCTGAGACATACGATATGCGGTTTTCAAAGTGTGTCATTTCTCAGAGGCCGGCAGCACGTAGGTAATGATGTTACTAATATCTAGTATTAGTCCAGAAGCGACCGTAATTTTTTCCATCATGCAAACGATGGAGGTTCCTACATCTTAGAATTCATTCGATTGCCTTGCCATCGGTTGAATTTTAGCATTACTGGTACGGAGCTTATGCCAAATTTTATCCGATATTAAGGCAATTGAAAGGTCGGTGATATATGCATAATAGATATAAATCTGCCATGCGTGGGCTGTCGGATGTACAAAGTGAAAAACATCGATCAACAAACTGAGAAGAACTCACTCTGTTGAAGTTATTTGACTAATTACATCTCTTACACTGGTTGGTAAGAATGCTTTACTTTTTAGATACTAAAACTAATGTCTGTGGATTGAGTGGATTACACTATGTTTTTTTGTTAATTAGTTGATTTTCAACTTAATTACTATTTGCATGCCTGAAACGGCAAAAACATTTGAAACAAAATAATATATTGTCATCTAATATGTTTACTGAGAGTTGAAAAAGGAATGTTAAGGTGGTTTGGGCATGTAGAGAGGATAGAATCACAAAACAGGTGTATGACAGTATTGTGAATGGTAGAGTTGGTGACGGTAGACCACGACGTACACACCATGGTTAAATAACAGAAGTGTTAAAACGAGGCCAGGTAAAAAGCATATCAAGTAAACGTGCATATATGAAGAGGTTAATGAAAGTAGATGAAGCGCAAGGTGTTTTTCAGGATCGTCGCAAGTGGAGATCTATAGTCTTTGCCTACCCCCATGTGAAAAAGGCGTGATAATATGTATGTAATATGTTTACTGACCATGTTTTAAGCAAATAAATGATTTAATTAGACTTGACACGTGGTAGATATTTGACTCTCAAACGCTTATAATAGTAATTAATTAAGTAATAATAATAAGCGGTAGTAACATATATAGTCCATAATAAAGGCGGCCTATAACAATAACCGTAATAATAGGGCCACTAAAACAAAACCGCACTGAACGATATGCAATAAAGATGTAACTGAATGGGACATAACCCTCGCCCCTTTTGCGCGAACAATTAACTTATTGCAACACTTGAGGGTTAACGGCATAGATTATCCCACTGATGAGTGCAGATGAGACACTTCTTACCTACTTAAGAGACGTTGCGATGCAAAACATTAGACTGTATAATATATCAGCCCATACATTTCCAACTGCTGCGCTCGATCCCATTATAGGGGAATGGAGACGCCACGCTTGTCCAAGGCGGCTTGGCAGGTTTGACACATCTGTTATCTCGATGTGTAGGTTGCATCCTGATGTTTTCCTTCACCGTTAGCACGGTCATTGTAACAATATGCATATTAGATCAGAAAACTGACCAAGTGGTGTTCATGCGATCCGGCCAGGATCGAACCCGCGTTCTTTGAATCTGGGACGCGTGCGCTAGCTATTACGCTACCACGATTTATTAGACTGTATGCTAAGATTTAAATACAAACAGGTTTTTTAGCATGAGATTAGTAGACAGGCAGATGTCCTACCCGATATAAAGCGGTTACCATCGCCTATGTATATTTGTAACACCAAATGTGTACTAGTGTTCTGTCGCTCTCTAAAAGAAGAATGGAACCATAATAAAGTTCATATATTCATTTGTATGTGTAGCAGTCAATAAATCTATCTTTTGTATATTTGCTGGGGTATATCCATTAAAGTTGTGGAAGGCGGAATGACATAAAAGAGTTCATTTTGAAAATGGAAGATTATTCAGTATTGTCTCACATTCTAACTTAATATTTACAGCTGCCAGTCTAATTACATCATATATTGGGCTACATTAATTATTAATCTCTTATTTTTTAGTAATATATGTACTAGTGCTGTTCTTACAATATGGCAGTGTACAAAATATTGAACTGAAGTAAATTTCACCACTGAGAACAATAATTAAACCTATAGAAAGTATGCTAATATAAGAGCTGGGTAACAAAAAGCTCTCTAATGTACACAAAGTAATACAGACAATATCATACAATAAATAAATAAATTTACATAACCGTGTATGAAACAAAAGATGTTGATTATTGATCATTTTATTATTTGATATGTCAAAAGTGTTTATAAATTAAAATGTCTTAATATATAAAATTTTGTTCTCCATATTTATGATATTAAACTAAAATTCGGCACTGTCCATGATCTTGGTTTATAAATGAAATCAACCTAATGAAATAACCTAAACCTTTCTCCGTGCAGGAACGGAGAAAGAATACAATTTCCTGCGGCCGGGCGGCCTGTCGTTAGAGGCGACAAAACAACCCACAGCCAGGTGGTAGGGCATTTGCCCGACTGGATGGCTACCACCCCTGGTCTAAAGTATGTCGCCATAACAACCTTGAGTTGTGTTCCGGCATTAGTGGACCAGGTTCCAGTCTCCTTTAAGAGGGCAGCAGCGCATTTGTAGCATCTTTGGTGTTGCAAATGTCCATAGGCGATGGTAACCGCTCTCCATCAAGTGGGCCGTCTGCCTGTCTGCTGACCTCCTGCAATAAAAAAAAAAAAAACCTAATAAGGCTGTCTGTAGCTACGCTTTAAAAAAACAAATTACAAGTGTCCATATGAATAAGAAATTAAACTTGTTGTTTCTGTGTTAATTAATCGGAATCTTTTGTTACTACCTACATTGGTTATCTACGCATAATTAACTTATCTAATCTATGCTTATAGATTTGCTCCCAAGTCTATTGAGTTTTAACGCGCTTTTGAGGGTTAAGTAATGGCTCCAAAATAACAAGACCCATCTGGAGTACAATATTCTATGAAATTATAAATAAGGCCGAGCTCTTATTGAATTGGTGATGGGATGAAATTTATTTGTTTGTGATTCAATTATAATCGATCTATTTGCGTGATAAGAATACTTATAGCGTGAATTGGTTTGCTCTTAAGTAATTGAAATGAGATACATTTTATGAAGACTCAGGAATAAAGCACAGATTACATTAAGATTAAACCTAATTTTAAGCTTTTAGCGATTTACTTTTTAATAATAGCATTTTGATTTAGTAGCAGTTCCTATCATGCCTAGAATTAATATTAAATTTGGAAATATAAAGTCCTGCACATCTATACATATAATACTATTGTAGAGGTCAAATTTCTGTACAATGAAAAAAAATACTAAAAACCGAGTCAGGGGGATGTAAGAAGTGAAATAGAACTAATTTAATTTTTTAAAATTTCTTGTTTCTCTATTTTTCTGTTTGTCTGTTTGTACCGGCTAATCTCCGAAACGAATTGACAGTTAAAAAACCGCACCACGCGGACAAAGGTGCGGGCAGAAGTTATCGTTTATATGGCAAAACAACTGTCAGCTAGTTTATAAATATTTTTGTTGTGTCAAATTTAAAAGTTGTATAATATTCTTCAGTGATATATTGAATGGGTTTTTTAAGAATATGAAAATGTTTTGCTAATTTTTGAATTTTTATTTCCGAGACAATTACAAATAATGTCGTCGTGCTAGCTTAGTGACTATCGCACCTTTGTTTCATTCACATAACGCGTACTGGGTTTAAATTCGGGATGAAGAACAAGCTTCGCTTAAATAATTTTTAAGCCTTTTGTACAGAGTGCTGTAACTACCACGTAAATTACAGCAAAATAATTATTAAAGAAGTAATTGTGATGAATGCTACATATTGAAGTTACTTACTCTAAAATAGATTGGTCCAAGTAGAGTACTAGTGGGCGGACATCCTTGTTCCGCTCCCGCCAAAGGAAGGTGCGTAGGTACCGGAGGGCCAGCCTGGACCTTGGTGTCCCATCGGCAGTTATGCCCCGTCGTGATGGGGGCGTGACATAATTCGCGCTCTCTCCCGCCTGCCGTGGGGCCCGTTACAGACCACCCCACGCAATGAGATCATAAAGATGCTGGAGGGCAAAAATAGTTCCCTAGCAATGGATAAGGCTGATGGCTCACCGCCTGCCAGGGCCAGCGGAGAGGCTATGCCATAAACCTTTGGCCCTGGCATTACAGATGAGGGGTTTTAGTTATTCCAAAGTGTGTTGTGGTAATAACATGTTTAGTTCTGCTTTGAAGTGCTAGCCACCCCAACCTGGTGAATCCTCACACACCGGCTGCAATTTTCCACATACGCGTGGATTAAGGACCTCAATCGGGTTTCGGTTTGGACTAGTAGTGGTCTCCGCCTGCCAGGGCCCGCGAAAGGGCTAGGGCATATACACGTCCCCTAGCATAAGGGAGAAGGAAGGAACAACGAGGGCTTCAAGTGGGTATCCCTGACTGTGGTGTGGTAATAGCACTCCCGCTTGCGATGCTAGTGCTACCTCGACTTGGCGAATCCCATACACCGGCCACCGGCTGATAATCCTCAATCGGATTTCCCCTCGCAAAAAAAGTCGAGTAGGAGAATTATCTAATATTATAAAAATATAGTAAAAGAAAATTCAAGACTGGTGATACCTTTAGCTAAAAATATCGTGACTCGATTTAAATCAAATAAATATTTATTCCATTCGCAAATAATTTTACCTTTTTTAAAATCTTCTTATATATAAAAACGAATGTTTGTCTGTATGTCCTTTATAGAATCGTAAACTATACATTTGATTATGTGACGATCTTTAGCAAAGTTGTTGTGCATAAGCCAAAGGTTTTTTAGTTGGTTCACAATTGGACCCGGTAGGTGGCGCTGCTGTCGGCATATCGATTGAAGTTTTTCCGGGCAGGACAACGTCTGCTGGGACAGCTAGTATTATATAAAATAATGTATATGTAATGTATAATGTAAATATGTATATATGTACATACATTTCTCTTTAAATAAAAATGTAGATTATATTCATGAAGTGTAGTAAAATGACTATGTTTTATTACAGCATACATTGCAACAGTTGCAAATAAACAATAGCAATATGTTGTATGAACAAGCGAAACATTTGATTCGGCTGTCACTGTCTCCCTTGACAATGAATTAAAAAATAATCGAGCAGGGCTGCCACCAGGGAGCACAACCATCGACAGTTACATAAATGATGTTGCCAGAATTATTTACACGTACAACGTTGATTGGATACAATGATTCGACAGGTTTATTTCTTACTCTTCTTTATAGAACGGCATCAAGTTTACTTAATAGATAAATCAACCATCTCTACTAAAGTTTATAAATTGGTAAACTTCAAATACTTACATTTATTTACCAATACGAATTTGAAGAAATGTGCGTAAAATATTAATTCATTAAGAAACTTTCTCAAAATTGTTCTGACTCTGACTTCTATAGACATATTTTATATCGAACTTAAAATTTAATTGGCAATCATTATCTCTTTCGTCATCACAGATAACAAAACAAGTATCTTAGTTATTTTATTCACTTTATATATTGTTAGTATAGTATTTACTACTTCTCTTAGCACTAAATTCAGTATCACAAATTAGTAGTTCGCTGAAGTAACATTTTTGATCTTATGGAGAATCATTTATTAGAATCTCAATTGATAAATCTGCTTAGACGTTGGAACTAATTAATCAACTTATAAATTTTAATGCTTCGCATAAAAACGTGTCAACCCTAGAGCTCTGATACAGAAATAGGGTGCCTCCACATTCGAAGTATCTCAGAACAATAAAAACGGAAAGGGCTATGATCGAATTATCTTTTAATATAATAGGCGAGTAATATTCACTGCGGTGCGCGGGAGCATCTGACATCATTGTCAAGGATAGAGGGTAGGCGATTGTGTTAATAATTTATTGATGTTTTATTGATTGAGTGGAGGAAGAAGAGGCTTAATGGTTTTGCCGTAGTCCTATTCAATTTATATGGATTGTATTACATAGTTCAAGTGACTAGAAAATTACTGTTGCAGATTAAGTTTGTGTTAGGCTATATTCATTTAAACAATTCTATGTAAAAAAGGGTACTTATACAGATGTAGATGCCATAGTGGATGACAATAAAAGCTGAAGAGTAGAATAATTTACCGGAGTTAGTTTTTCCTGCTAAAGATATTTTAGGAGCCTTCAAGTCAAGAGTGAATAGGTATCTTCTAGGTAATTTGTACCATCTTAGACCGCATCACCATTCAGCATCAGATGAGATACCGGTAAAACGCAACGCTATATAAACGTATAAAAGGAAATTGGTAAAAGTAGAATTACATGTTTTGAAAGTAATCACTTTCACTATATTTATTTATATACAATGTTATATAGATGTTCAGTAAGAGTGCTTAAAACTTGTTTACCTTTAAATTTCAGGTTCAATTTACTATGCAAAATAAAGTTACCTTACAGGCTAACATATTATACTACTGTAATGTCTACGTCTTTTTTATTTTTGAGTCAGCTGAGAGCGTTGTATTTAAACAAAAAAACATTTCAACCAAATCGATGTTAACATTGAGATCTTCGCATCATTTATCGATAGATTACAGATTCCTAGTGCTAGCATATGTTTATTTTTATACTGAGTAATTGTTATCTATAAAAGGGTACGAATATGAACAATTTCAAATAACATTAACTTTTAATCAAGCTTCAATCGACCGTGAGAATTTAAGTATTAATCCATCCATCCCTCTATATCTAATATCAAGGGACCAACTCAATCACCCTTACTATGAACAAGATGTTATCCATGCTGTATGACCGTTCTTAAACAGTCAAGTGCAAAATTCACTAACGCATTTACAGATTATGGGAATCACGCCTTTGTTCCTACTTCTACAATATCTGTAGTCTCTATGATAGCTTTATAAGATTTTCAAACTTATACCAACGATATTAATGTCCAATTTGCTTTGAAGTTTATATTAATTTGTGTTATAATTTCAGTTCGAACATCATTGTCATATGTAAAGTTACCAGCAAGACCAATTTGAATTTTATCCCTATTGCTAAAAGAGCGTTTTTCAATGTTATCTGTTCATAATATCAAATAACAGTTAACACTGGTGATTCTCCGGGGATTAGATAAACCCCAAAGCTTCGAAGTACAGATGGGAAGTTTATGAAAGCGCACTTGTTAGCCATGGGGGATAACAAAAACTGTGTTATTGTTTTGTATCAAACAAGGGTAGGTTTTATGAGTTAATAAAAAGTGGGTGGAAATTGGCACGACGTGTAATGTGGCTGGAGGATTGTGCTTCAATTATCTAATGCTATTTTGATTAATGGTGTTATAACTTTATTTATTGTTATAGAGGAGTAATTTTATGAGATTACTGAAAGTCAATCAGGCGATTTATTTGTATTACCATAACAATTTATAATAGACTCTGATATGTAAATATTTTGACAGGATCTGTATGTACTCAGGTACGGCTTCCCTAAGTGGTAGTATTAAAGTTATATGTTTAAAGCTCAAATTTTAAGGCAGTCTCGAGAATTCAAAATAAGTATATTAATGACATTACACTTTGGATTGCCTTAATTAATATCAACTTAAACCTAAATTTCATTAGCTTTACTTAAGCCTAATTAATAACTTGTGACGCATTCTAGTCAACATTAGAAATTATCAAATCATGGAATCTCTGGAAGCTGGCGTTTTCCGCAATTTCATGATCTAGCGCTTATTTTGCGTGCGAAGGTGAATAAGGGGTTATTCCATCCAGCCCAGCTCCTTTAGAAATCAGCAGCTTCTTAACGTTGTTCAAGACTTTTCGAAGGCGACTTGGGGCATCAAGATACTTAGCTCTGTATTGGGTCAATCTTGTTCATTTTAGAAGGACATAGGCTGCGGTTTTTTCTGGCTCCAGGGAAGCTTTGCAGCGGGCGTTTTCAGGGACATTTATATTGAAAAGATGCCTGTCAAATATTCATGGGATTTTGCAGTGTCCTGAAGTGGAAGAGGATGGGCCATGGATATGATTCAAATAAAATTGGTAAATGGTTAAGAAAACTTAGTAGAAACCTTTTGATACTTCCGTGGTGGAAAAAGAAAGAGACGAGGGAAAGGTCGAAGATGGACGAGTGACGCTAAAGGATTATCCGGAGTATTTTGACCTAGGCTTAGAATGACATTACATAGTGACTAATGGATGATTCTTCTGAAGATGTATGAGAAGAGTGTGGAGTGAGAAGAGTGGGAAGAGAAGAGAGATGTTGGCGTTTGACAGAAACACAAGCTGAGAAGGATTTTCGATATTAAATATTATTTTAATTTTAATATGCTTACATTAACATCATAAAAACATATTCATCAGTGGCAAAGAAACCTCATGGATTTATTCATGTCGCAGAGAGTCGCGTAAAATATGTAGTTCGAATTGATAGTACATAGTGACCCTTTAAAAATGAAATTATCCAATATTATATTGCTGAGTAATAAAGGCTATCTTTATATTTGTATCTAATGTGATATCTATGTTAGTCTTTGTATTGTTATTATAATATGAACTTTGAACTACCCCAACGTAACCCAAACTAGCGTGGGAGTGTATCAAATTCGTGTGATGATTTCCAAACATTTATGATCTGTCTCCAGAGTATACAGTAATTTGAGGGGCTAAACTATGAAACTTGTTTACGTTGACCCCTCTTCAGTCGTAACATTCAGCAAATGTAAGGTGTTTTAGATAGAGAGTAAAATTGGACGGGTCAAACATTTTTGGATGGTTATTGAGATTATTCGCACGCATATCTGATGTTGGTGATTACACGATTAAATAAGTGAACGATATAATTATTTGATAAATAAAATATAGTAGTTGGAAAATAAGTGAAATAAGACAGTAGTTGATCAATTGAGTCATTTTTATTATAACTTAACAGCCACAGTAATACTGTACGAGTATCCACAGTGGTGACGTCATCATTCTAATACAAGTTGTGTTTAAAATAATAATAATCATCATCATCATCATCATCACCTTAGAAGTACACCTTAAAAGCTACACATCGTACTATAATCAGTTGACAAGAATGTGTCGTGTCTGCAATGAACTCTATGAACGTAGATAAATTAGATAGTAATGCAAAACTTTTAGCTTTTAAAAATCAGTAAATTCTATGCTGAAAGATTACACCTTTTTACTTGTTTAGTAATTAATTTGGTGACTTGTTTAATGTTTTCTATTTCTTCAACTACCACCCTTACAATGTATCTTGAAAACTAATAATTTCTTTCTTAGATTTAAGTATTTTTTAAATGTATTATTAATGACATAATTAATGTATACTTTTTAGCTGGCTTCACTATGAGATTCATGCCTCCAGCTTTAGATGTAGAAGAAATTACTTTAACGTTATTGCACTATTTACTAGTATTGATCCTTACATAGGTAAATTATATCTATTTAAAATTCAAGTTGTTTTTTATTAATTTAGTATGATCCAATAACTTACAATATTTAGAATAATGACAAACTTTATTTATACTTTACTTTTTTCTCTCTATTTCATCAGTAATTATTGTGGTACCTAATTTACATTAAATAGTCATTTTATGTAAATTTCGTTTTTTTAAATTAACTGTTTGAGCCAATTTTTATTTTTATTAAATAAATATTTCTTAGTGGTAACTTGATTGATATATGTATTAAATTGGTGTTTTATATTTAAGAGTATTAATTATTGTATGATTCCTAAACAAATTAAATAAACATCCCAAACATATCTTCAAACAAAAAATATTGTCCCGAAATTGCGAATGTGTCCCCAATCTACAGGAGCTTGCATTTGAATATATATGTACAATCATTGCCACAAGTGCGAACCGAACTCCATCAAGTGTTGACGCCTCGTGAATATTTGAGATCAAGACGGCCGCGGGTCAGTCTCGCGTCATCCGTCAAACTCCATTTCAACTTTAAATTTACACTTTATTTCATTTTTCCATCCCCATGGGGGGAACGTAAAAGCGTTGTCGAGTAAGGGGCGATGAAAATAATAGAGGGGAGGACTGAGAATTTTTAACATTGAAAAGTTGCCTCATTAAATATTTAGCTCTTTCGATTTGATTGTCGTGCAGAGCCTAGGATTTGTTTTTATTTACTGCAAATTTTAATACCTTTGGTTTTTTTTGTGTTTGACTTTTATACATTTTAAACATTTTGCACATTATGATATGCAGGATTCAGTAAACAAAGAAAACTTTAAAGCCTAAATATAAGCAGCAAATTATCGTTATCCAGTATGTCCCAGTTCCTATAAAGACAGCTGTAGTTCACATACGAGTAGGCTTCTGTCCTTAGGTGAAAGACGTACAGTTTTAGATATGTGTTCGTATTGATTGTCCTGAGCTCGTCTCGAAATTAGCTTATAATGTATCTTGATATCGTACACGTCATACATCTTTGCTGAATGTTCCTTGTTGTTCTACCAACTACTCTCAAAATTCTTTGTTTTCTCGTATGGCTCGCACTTATAATACTAATTTTTCTAAAATTATTTACCTGTTTGCATCCTCCAAATACAAATTTAAAAGTAACTTTATTAATGATCTGCTGAATTTTGCGTAGCACAACCCGACTATTTGCTTTTTATTAAATTAACATTTGCTTTCTAAAGTTGTAGGTATTAAGGAAAACCTTTTACAGGCTTTACTTTTATTGTAAATGATTTTGTAATCGCTGTTGGTTTTCTCAATAAATAAATTTCTGTTATGGTAAAACCACGTTGCATCTCGATTATATCGATAATATTAATTTTAACGCGATGAAATGCAACGAAGAGTTTTAAATTCATTATGAGATAAAACAGTTGTGTACAGTGTAAGTTACAAATGTATTGGTAAGTATGACGTGTATTTATTAATTCCAAGTTGATTTTCCATCTTATTTATAGCCGTAATCATAATAGATTACACGGACAGATAACACTCTACATTTCAATAAAATAAACAGTTACAATATGCATAGCTACAATACTTTTACGGTAAAACAAAAGGCGATCTCTTCTAGGCAACCTGAAGATTATAATACACTTGATACAGATTAATATAGATGTTGTACCTAAAAATTAAATACTTTCCGCTGGATTCGTATCCTAAATTTATGTTAGCGAACCCAAGTGTGATAAGCTCAAGCATAAAATAAATGTGCAAAATAATTTATAACCTAACGTTTCATATTATATTTTATATTATATCTCTGTTATTTACTATGGTCTGGGCGTCTGGGATAGGCCCATAACTCACTGTGTTTGTCTGCCTATTATATGTATGTCTTTCAAGACCACGGGCCATAAAATGGCCCGGACTTTTGGAGGGCTTGCGTGGGGCCATGTGGAGACCAGCACGTAGAGGCCTTTTGACAAACTATTATCACATATGTATTTGGACTTCTTCTTCTTCTGGTATTCTTTACTTTTTTCTTTATATACATACTATATACAGAGAAACATATATTAAAATAAATATGAAAAAAATCGAAGTCCGCTGGCAGCAGGGCTTAGGGTCCAAGCTATTGGTGGTTAAGGCTCCAGAGACAGGAACCTCCTCGCGATATGGGCCATTTCCAGCAAGGCTGCGTTCTGCATCCGACCCTTCACGCAGATACCAAGCAAGAGCCTTTCAAGGTGTCGGTCAAGGTTCTTCACTATTAGTCCATTCCCTGATACCAGTATCGGTACTATGATTGTAGAGTCCAAGTTCCACATGGCAATAAGCTCGTGAGCGACATCAATATACTTTATTTGTTTTTCTCGGCTTTCACGAGGTTATCATCACGGGCAATCGCGACATCTACAATAATAATTATAGCACGTCTCGCAGACTGGTCAACTATCATAATATCAGGCTTATTGGTGACAATAGTCCTATCTGTGATAATTGATCGGTCCCAGTAGAGCAGATATTAACCATTGTCAAGAATTATTATTATATAGCTAGCAGAAAAGTATGTAGTAAAATATCTTAAGACAGAAGCAATTAAAACCACATTACCTAAAGCTTATTATTAAAGGAGTAGGATACAAACAATTACCCGTACGATCATGATATTAAATTCAACATACAAACGTTTATAATGCATTTATATTATATACAATTGGGCACAGAATTAATGGGAATCGTTCGTGTACGTGGTGTTAGTGGGTAGCGCATGAATTAACTGCAATTCAGCACAATTCGGTTCGTATGCACAGACCGACCGGGCTAATTGACCAAATCAAGTTCTACTCGACTGTACCTATAGCTTCTAATGGTATAGAGCTTCCATCTTATACAAATTTTAAAAAGTAGCAAATACATAGATACTTATCATCACGTAGGGGAAGGTAGAGACACTGTTCTCCACTTGTTACCTTGATACATCTCTCCCTTCATCTATTTACATTGATCTTTTCATACGTAGCTATAGTTTGCGAAAGGTCGATATGGTTTGTAAGGTTCTAAAAATACACTATCACTCGTTCATTACGTGCAACACGTTTTAGGAGAAATTTGATTTTGACCCATATAAATTTTTATACACATAAAAATTATATACTGTGAAAAAAAAAGATTTTAATTGTATACATGAAACCTTGTTTAAATCCAAACATTTTATTGTGAATCATTTCTCATATCGTCGGCGTTAGTGCAGAACTTTGTAACAAGATTTTTTGGATATTTTTTTTTATGAAATTATTGACAAGTATTTTGAGTTGTTACTACATAGTAATAGTTGTTGAATTTATGTAACAATTATAACGAAAAGAAAACTTAAAAAAGTATATAGAAGTTTCACTTCAAAATGGAGTAATAATGTCCAAAAATGTATGGGAAAATAGTGATTATTTTTGGTAAACCGTCGGTTAAAAGTCGGTGCACATCAGCCTTAGTAAATTCTGTCAATTTCTGTCTTTGTAAATGTAGTGATACGCAAGAGAGAAAGCGAACTTTATTTTAGTAGCTTCTTAAATTTCATTTTAAATATCATAGTATCAAATTACTATGATATTTAAAATGAAATTAAATTATTCTATCACTTTCTGTACGATTCATAACTCTACATGCATGCTCATCTCAAATTGCTCGCCGCCTGGATTATATTTGATGCTGTCCTAATCAGTTTCACTTATGGCTTAATTGCTTTCTGCACCGCACTAAATAATGCTAAATACATACTAAAACAGTCGCAAATAGACTGATAAATTCAATTTGAATTACCCTAATCTATGGTTAGTTAGTAAATGTTTAGATCACATCAGAAACTTCGATATAGGCCATTCAGATATTAAAAATATATATCTTACTGCTGGACTACATTGCCATAGCCAGATGGTAGGGCATTTGCCCGTTTGGATGGCTACCACTCCTGGTCTAGAGTATCCCGCCATACCAACTTTGAGTTGTACTCCGGCATCAGTAGCTAGGTTCCATTTTCTTCTTCAAGGCATTGGTAGCACCTCTGGTATTACTAATGTCTATAGGAGAAAGCCACTTTCCATCACAGTTGGGCCATCAACCTGTCTGCTGAGCTTCAGCAATAAAAAAAGCATATTACTTAAAAATAAAAAATCAAGAATTGCGTTTTACTTTGACGTTGGTGATTTCAATACCAACGGTGTGAGGGCATGACCCGACAAGAACTGCTCACGTGGTAGAGCCATGACGGAATCACTATCTTCATTGCAGCTCTATCAGGACCAGCTCGATCAGTATCTCTGTCTCTATCTTTCATAGAATGTTGGCATGAAACGGTTAGTTTTGTGCTTTCTACGATGAATCAGGGTTCCTATAGCCCATTTTCCGCTTTCCCCACTTCAGTTTCTCTATGCTATTCTTCCTATCTGATCCCTGTATCCCATCTTCTCTATCCTTGCTAACTAATTTAATTTATCCCATCCTAAAATCT
Source organism: Dendrolimus punctatus (assembly GCA_012273795.1). Taxonomy (NCBI): domain Eukaryota; kingdom Metazoa; phylum Arthropoda; class Insecta; order Lepidoptera; family Lasiocampidae; genus Dendrolimus; species Dendrolimus punctatus. The sequence goes on from CM022549.1 coordinate 7,171,209, forward strand.
GACAACGCTTTTTAACGTAAGAATTCTTTAGTTATCCTACACGAACTGAATTCCATTCACTGCCTATATCTAAAAAAACTGATAAATCCGAAAAGAGCGAAGGAATAAGAGTTCCAATGGCTCTTTATATCCCATCTTTCCTGTCCTATCCCATTCCTCATGTCTGACCCTGATAAAGGGGGTTATCCCAACCTTCTTATCCCGTCCCTCCCTTCGCCAAGTCAACGCGTTGCCAACCTTTGGGATGGGATAGAGAGAATGAAGCGCCGGTAAGCGATTTTCATTAGGAGGGATGTTTGCCTACTTGCCCGCTTCGCAATAGAAAAACCAACTAAAACAATTACGGAACTCTAAAATCTTTTTATTTTTTTGCCGAGGCTTGCGTGATATTTATACAAACTACATCGAAAAAGGTGATTAAAAAAAACTTGTATTGACAACAGCAATTTTACAAGCATGCTCAGTTTGCACGCTAGGGCTATTAAAGAAATCGGTCTCCGGTTCGGATCCCAGGCGACATGGGACCTACCTTGTGACAATTTGAACAACTCATTTTGTTTTTATACGTCACGCGATCTGTCGAAGAATTCAAAAAGTTATTATAAGGGTATTTTAAAATTAGCTCTACCCCTCATTTTGTTCGTGCGAGATAGATTTTGTATGACGTCATAAGTGTGTACTAAATAGAACATTTATTTTGAAAATAAACTAAATTATAAATTAATATAAAGATGTAGCTAATCGCTGCCAGAGGAAAGCGAGGCTGGCTACATTGCCACGCTTTATGGCACGCCAAATACGAACCACCCTTCTGGTCACGGGTGGTATCAAAGAATTTCTTACAAATGTCTTTGAAGAAACCCTTTTCCGATGGAGTCCACGGACCTAAAGTTTCAACTCCAGTCGTCACAAATATGTGACCCCTTCCTATGGTTGTATATTTGCGTTACTTGAGATGTTCAGCTGTTGAAGCACGTTGCCAACTCCCGACTCTCTAGTCAAATATTTATTAGTAGTAGGAATCAAATAGTAAAGTAATAGGGCGAATGTCCTGAATGCATCATTGTTTTATTTAAATCGTGATGAAGTATTATTTTATGTCTAGAATACCCATATTTATTCTCATTGTTGTTATTAACAAGAGACTTGAAACGGATATATTCTTTAGAAGATACAGGGCTCGAAAAGCGTAGTTGGGGCCAATAATGCACGCGGCAGATTACTTTATTAATTACTAGCGACCCGCCCCGGCTTCGCACGGGTGCAATGCTGATACAAAATTAAATACACTACAGAAAAACTATGAACGTTGTATATAAAAACATAGCGGCCCGCTCCGACTTTGCACGGGCATCACTACATAGAAACCTCTAAAATTAGCAATGTTGCCTTAGTATACGATGCATGTATTATACATATAAACCTTCCTCTTGAATCACTCTATCTATTGGAAAAAACCACATCAAAATTCGTTGGGTAGTTTTAAAGATTTAAGCGCACATAAGGATATAGGGACAGAAAAGGCGACTTTGTTTTATACTATGTAGTGATGATGATTGTTTACATAGTAATAAAAAATATTTCTGCCAGGATATTTATAAAGTAATGTGATGAGATGTAATTTTAATGTCTGTTCTTACTTTATATGAAATTCCGTTGATTCACTTCCCCTTCATCTATCCTATCTCCCCTATTACATTCTCTTATCTCCTTCCTATTGTCTGATCCACTCGCACTCGCTTTATGGCACCCTCCTTTTTTTCGATTACGCAGGGGAATATATCACTATCTTCAGGCCTGAAGTGAGGCTTTGTACCGAAGGATGTGTGGGACTTGAACGGCCGTATGCGCAACAAGGCCCGGAGATGTCAGTCGTCCAACTACCCGCTAAATCTAAGCCTGCACCCCTAACTCATACACTTTTACGGGGTGCCAAAGAAACTAGACCAGTACTGCAGGGTGTCCTGTGGGAGAGGACATCCTCTTCAACAACACGGGAGGAGGTTGGATTCTGTGGGATCATTTTATGGCTATATATGCCATCTTAAAAGCTGGTAACGCGTTGACTTCAGCTCTGATGTTGCAAATATCTATAGATGACGATAACCACTTTCCATGAGGTAGATGGACCGTCTGCCTGTTTAACAGCTTCGCAGTAAAATAGTTAATAATGTAACAATAATAATTTATGTAACACATGTTCACATCACTACTAGCCAGATCTTGCAAAATCATGACGATGTTCTTTTATAATTGTTATATTTAAGTTTATGCATGGGAATAAAGCTCTTGATAGTTCGTGGTCACTTTTATATAAGAACAAGGAAAACAAATGTATTTTTTGCGTCTAAACATCAAAGTGACCTCTGAATGGCACCTCTATTATATTTTTTATCGCTAACAATCATTTATGTGGAGACATCCTTTAAAATATCGTTTCGATACACCTTTGTATCAATCAACATACATTTAATATCAATCTTACAGTTCCTTCATGTTTTGACATCCATTGCTCTTTTTATTTTATCCTAATTTTAAGTATGATACCTATATGTGGACGGTGGTTTCATTATATGTTTATATTGTAACAATTATGTTATTAATACGTGAAGCAAAAACTTTTTACCCCTTTTATGAAAATTGCTTAGACGGAGGAGTATGAAATTTCGCACACTTATATAATAGTTTATATAGAGAAAGCGTGCAGGATGCTAATTTCTTTAAATTATGCATAAAAATAAATCAATAAAGAAAACATTATACACAATACTATGTATATATACTCTTTTCAATTTGACACACACACATGAATATATACTCTTTTGTATATCGTTAAAGTCAAATTAGCAGTGTAGACTTGGCGAAATCTGTGATTATAGAAGTAGTCTTTGACAACAGAACCTTAATAATGTAAAAACTTATAACTTAAATAAGTTATTGTCAAATTTCGACCACTGGGCGTACAACTAGTATTAGTTTTAGAAAACTATCGATTGCTAAGTTGCAATCATAATGGAAAACTAATATCTCAAGTAAAACACTCCATTTCGTAACTTTAAGAATTTTCTTCCTGCTGTTTGTTACTATAGAATTAAAGTCAGCTTAGCCGTTTTACGTACTAAGAACTATGATAAATATATTATTGGAATTTTATTGGTGTTTAGAAAGGTGTCAAAAGAATTGGCAGTGTGGTAAGCACTCGCGATAAAGTTACAGCACTGCATAGGTGTACCGAGCACGGCAATTCCGCAACGGTGCTGCACCGGCACATCAGAAAGCGGTCAGAGATATAAACTGACTAGATATATAAGAAGACGTTATCTTGCCCTGGAGAATAAAAATCTAAAACCCGACTCCAGGAACTTATCAGTTTCAATTCTGAATTTAAATAATCTTGGAACCCACCCAAATGATTTCATCAAAACCCACACATAAATGATTTCATCAAAACCGGTAAAGTCATTGTCAAATTATGCGTGTACATACATTTAATTCATTGAAATCTTACAATTTAAGGATCGAATATTGCATTTTTTAGAAGACGAAGAATTTTATTTTTTGGGACATGTGTGGGGGGGGTCGATAGAAGCTTAACCTCAAGTTTGTGGGGTCGCCACCTTTGTTCCCCGGCCGCCATCTTGGAAAAAGGGATGAAAACACTTTTTTCGCGATATCTCGGAAACTATGCGTCTTACAAAAACTTTGTGAAGTCATAATTTGTAGAAAATTGTTTTGCCTACAAATATGTTTATGTAACGTTTTGCTCTAAATTAAAAATTAAAGATAATAAGCAAAAAAGTGAGATTTTTTATTCATTCCTAATTGTTTTCTTTACCATAGAACTTACCAAATTTAACTTATCGAATCTTAAGCAGGTAGTAAAGGTCCCCCGTTTTCCCCGCCACCTATGAGGTAGAGTCCGTAGGCGCGTTTTTTTACGTGGTGTCCCCAGAAGGCCTACTCCACGGACATCTTGCTTCAAATTAATATCTATCCTACTTTTTGGGATAACCTTTACATAAATCTATCACATTTTTCGGGATAAAAAGTATCCTATGTTCATTCTCAGCATCGAAAATATATGTACTGAGTTTCAGCCGAATCAGTCCAGTGTTTTTGCGTAAAAACGGAACAGACAGACGGAGAGAGTTACTTTCGCATTTATAATGTTAATGAGGATATTGTATTTTCATTTGTGTTGTAGTTCTTAATAAATGTTTTTTCTTTCTATATAAATTATATTTCAAGCGGCAATGAATGCCGAAGTTACCTATCATATCGAAGTTAAACAGTGCAGGGGTATTACGATTATAAAAGCGACCAATTTTCTCGGTTCATAAGACAAAAGGTACTTATAATGACAGCACAGAAGTCACGTATTATAATGTTTTGTTATTATATGAAACCTCTTTGGTATTAAAATTGTATTATTGTTCCTAATGGGATACACCAAATCGCCGCTAATCGTCCGTTCAAGGACGGATACAGTTTTTTCTATAAAACGATTCCCTTAAAGTTGGAAGACAAATTATTATTTCCTTTAGAATTGTTTAGAGTATTTTGGTTTTGAGGTTCCGTAGCTATTTTGGCTGAAACGGAATCCTTATGAAATTCTCAAGACAGTCCGTCTGTCAGTATTTTTTTTTTAAACTACTTGGTGTGCTGGAATGATATTTGTCAGGAAATAATGTTTCATTAAAAGAGATGTTGTCTTGTGAGCCCCCATTGCAGAGCCATCTATTGATTCCAATTGCTGATCTATACCATCGAGGAGCCACTTGAATACATAAAAAAAAATCATCAAGGGTCCAAGGGCTGAGGAGAGCTTCAGTGGCATTCGCGACAGACGTTGTCCTGCCCTAAAAAGTTAAAAAACTCGATTCCAGGGTCAATTATTTTGTTTAGATTGATGGATTACGTTATTGAATTTTCAGTTAGTTAATTTCCGCCCATAAATATCCCACTGCTGGGCTCGGGCCTCCCATTATAGGGGGAACGGACAGTATACCCGCCACGCTTGTCCATGACGGCTTGGCAGGTTTGACACATCGCTTATCTCGATGTGCAGGTTGCATCACGATGTTTTCCTTCACCGTTGTTAGCACGTGGTAATTGTAACAATATGCACATTATATCAGAAAACTGACTAAGAGGTGCATGCGTTCCGGTCAGGATCGAACCCGCGCCCTTCGATTTAGGGGCGCGTGCGCTAACCAATTACTACTACTACGACGTTAATTAAGTAACTTAATTTTCAGTAAGGATCCCTAATTTGTATATGGCCTATATTAATCAGGGATAAGTATGCAGTATTCGAATAATGAAAGAAATTTGAAATTGGTCCTTAAGTTTTGAGTTTATATTCGTTACAAACATACAAAAAATATAAAACTTTCCTTTTTATAATATTAGTATATATAAATATTTATACATTAATAATAACAGCCCATGGACGTCCCACTGCTAGGTTGGGCCTCCCACTACAGGGGCTTGGCAGGTTTGGCACATCGGTTCTCTCGATGTTGAGATCGATAGTCCACGAACATGAGATAATGTTCTCAAATGAAATTTTCATTTAAGGCAATTATGTGAGTAGCAATAAGCTTCGAAAGTCGTAAAGATTTATTTAAATTTTGAGCTTAGTATTGAAATCACATAGTGTCTATACACTTCAACTTTATTGGTATAAATAATATCGACCTATATATGATGAGTTCCTATCGAGCTCGAATCTACCTATTTAAAGAAAAGTGATGTTTACACAATAGGAAGCAAAATTAAATTTTAACTTATATGTATGACCTCCAAAAATGTTCCCCCAATGGAACTTATTTTCGAGTAGAATAAAAACTTTTGAATTTGAATTGAAAATGATAGTATATCCGCTATGCTGTTGAAGGCGCATTGTCGGATTTTGTTCGTCGATATATCTATATTCAGATTTCTGTGTGTGCATTGACACGCACTTAGTTTATGATTCTGTCTAATTTAACTTTTATATTAGTACATCTGTAAGGCGCTTGAATAAGGTTGATTAAATTTATTTAAGAACACAAAACGTATTTAAGACCCTTAAATACAGTTAGCGCTTGCACAATGCAAACTTTGCTGCTAAATATGTTTAAAGAAGTGTCAATACGTTTCGTGTAAAACGTATTTAGGCAGTTTAATATGATTAACTAATTTAACGTTTTGTATAAATTATTATTACAATTGTATGAGTAATATTCTTCTTTTTTATAATAACTATAAACAATAAATTATATTATTGTTACCTAGGTGCCGACAAGGACAAATTCACACCTGCTGCTCTGTAGAAACACATTTTATTACCTTTTCGGCATTTATACTTCTTTTGTTTACTTTGTGTTTAAAAAATATTATTAGTAAAATAACCCATTGAGTATTGTAATCTTTTATGGCAATCAGTGCCAGGTATCATTCTAGGTTCAGTCCACGCGGCCGTGCAGAGCTATTGCATCCGCGCAGTATAAAGCAATGCCTCGATTGATGGACGAGGCAGTCGCGCGATAACCACAAGCAAGGCAAGACGTGTGTATTACATTCGGTAATCTATTTAATAACGGATTTTGCGCGTCTTATTATATTTGTACCTGCGTTATACGTGTTTGTATATTTTTAATAAACTCTATAGTAATTCTAACGACATTTTAATTCGAGTCTTGCAACTTGTAACATTATTATGGTATAGGTATAATAATATACATATGTAATATCTTAAACACATTGATACGATGCCAATTAGTATCTTGTGTGTCAACAATATTATAGTTTTCTCTATAAAAGGGTAAATAAAAGTCATAAATTCGTTATGTTCATACTTTATTAAAATGTTCATCGCATGTTAGCCGCCGCAATGAAAACTCATTGTTATTACGCAATAATTTACATAATTAAAAATTCAGCTACACAAAGACGTACCCGGTACCTTTGTTAAAATGACATAAGCGTACGTCACTTTGACAGTGGAATGTGTCAAAAATTATTCAACTATTCATAATATTAGAGACTCGTACAAGAGATTTCGAGTCGTTTAAATGCCTAAACTATAATCTGCGGGTTTCCTTTTACATAGTATATACATGCGTTTATGGATTTTTTATTATTTACAAACAGTAATAAATGCTAGCGAATTGTACTGTACATGATATTATCAATAATAGTGTCGTAATTTAGGTCATAAGGTACGTAGGATCCAATTGAATTTTAGGATTCAAAAAATATTATATAATTATTTTGGATCAGCAAAATCAACACTTCATCTAGGTTTATCAGCTTTGCAACTTTATAATAAAACTACGTTGTAACCGAGTTTTGGTTAGACCGATGTTTCGGCCACTTTTCAGTGGCCGTGATCACGGAAAACGAAGATGTCTTTAAAATCAAATAAACTCCCGCGCTTAAAACCGTTAAAACGTAGTTTTATTATGAAGGTTTTATTATATATACAAGTCGTCAAATTTTAAGAAAATATTGTTTCTTAACTTTGGACATATTTTGCTCATTTGAAGTATTTTTTATAAGCATCGTAATTGTCGCGATTAATTAAACGAAAAATGAAATTATAAATTAATATTTGTTTCAGCAGAATATCAGCGAAAATAATTACATCATTGATGCCTAAAAATATTAAGTACTAGATGACATTAAGTAAAAGTATTTTACATTTAATAAAAAAAAACTTATCATTATGAGTGACACAATTTTACCTTAAACTATCACATATTCCTAAAACATTTAACTTAACCTTTTTAAAATAATACTGTTGATATTTATTTACAAATATTTTATAGGAAATAGCATAGGAGTTTTGTATTCACTCAGGTCATTTGCAAGCAAGCTTTTTTAGCACTTTTTCTGTATCTGTCTATATTTTTTTTACATCACTCGAAAATACAAATAAGTTTCTAACGTTAATGTTTATGGTTTTAAATCGAATGAAATTTATTTATCCTAATATTAGCAACCATATCTATGAAGATTGTCTATTATATTCTTGTTCGGCTATGGTAAACGCTTCCTGCATTCATTTTTCCAATTTATGAGTGAGTATAAAAATTGTAGGTGTAGTAAGATCAGAAAATAATGCATAATATCAATTTTCAACGGTATTGATATATTGAATAATTTGAGGATAACAAAATGTATTAATTGTATTAAACTAACTACATTCTTATATAGACCAGTGCTAATACCTTTCAAAATAGTAAAAAAAAATAGTAGAATGAAACCCATTGGAAAAGGAAGAGAATATAACAAAAATGAAAGGAACAGCAACTTTGAAATAAAAAAAAATCCACAGGACTTGTAGTTTCGCCGGAAATCGAAATAAACCGTTTTTCAGCCTTAAAACTCACCCCATTCCACTTTTCGACCTCAGTTCGCCCGTAAATTATTTTTCCTTTCATTTTTGTTCTATTCTCTTCCTTTTCCAATGGGTTAGATCCTACTATTTTTTTTTCTTTTAAAAATGATCTACCCTGGTCTAAAAATGATTGTCAAATGGATAGTAGTAAAAAACTGTACGTAGGACAAAATGTTTGACAGCTTAGCGCGGCCATCTTCTTTGAAGTCGCTTTGAAGCGCTTTTTAATATTGCACTTCGTAATCAAAGTGCAATATTATCGTTATTTTATTCGTTTAGTTATAAAATTAAATATTAAAACATGTACATGATTCAATAATTGGAAAAAATCAATTTTAGCATACATTTGAAGTTGCTTATTAATCAAGAAGATGTTTTACAATGTCATATTATTATCACAAAAGTTACAACAGTGCTTTTATTTTTGTACAATATTTAAATACGTCACAGAAAAAAGCATCCTGATAACATAATCATGCTAGATTTAAAATAAAATAATCGCTGTTTATGCATACATTTTGATCGATTATTTTATTTTAACCACCGGTTAAATGTCGGTGCACACCAGACTTAAAATAATAAAATAAATTAACTGACCAAATGGGGTAAGGTGTTAAAATATACAATATACGCGTGTATACTAGAGTTGTCAGCTGTCCTGTTTTCCCAGGCCTTGTCCTAGTTTTTATAGAGTCTTAAGATGTCTTGGATAGTTTGTAAGCAGCGTCTTGTGTCATGTACTTTAAAATGCGCGCGCTACTTTTACAATTCTTACGTTACAGGCGGCCTCGGACCTCGTGAATTTCGAACTTTCAACTTGTATAATTTTATTCAAATACTCTTATTATTGAAAAATATGTATATTATCATTACTTGAATTTCTTTTAACCTATTTCCACTACATATTAATAATTTAATATTACTATTGCAACTTTATTACTGCATGCTGTTTTTTAAACTAAATTATCCTGGTATTACCAACTTTAAATCCTATTTTTTTTATTTGGCGTTGGCAACCCTAGCATATACGCGTATAGAAAAAATATTATTATGCCCAGAATATGTATATTTGCCTGATTTCGTCGATATTCGTCTAAGAGCTGGCAACGTTTTTGAGAGAGAATTTTTAAACAACAATAAAAATGTCTGCCAATAATAGATTCATGTGTCAAAAATTCCAATTAAAATAATAAGCAAAAAAGAAACCTTCTTAAAATGCTTTGAAAAATTGATATTTTCCCTGTATAGATACGATGCGCACTGATGAACGTAACCACTACCGCCAGCCAGACTGCCCGTATGACGTCCGGGAGAGTAAGAGGAATAGCATATCTAAAAACTGGCCTTCTTGAAATTCTTGTTTTTCCGACGTTGCTCGCTCTCGTACCATATACTACTATGCCTCCGACGCGCTGTAACGGCCGCTTTGACGTTACGTCTGAAGAAGCAAATTTCTTTTCTTTATGGTCAATAGTGATATGTAGTAATTCAATATATATTTTACTATTTGTGTCCACGAGTTCGTCCGCTTGGGTTTTCTTTTCGAGATACCCTAATTTTAAAAGAAACCTTAGTTACTCCTTATATGTCAGTGAAAGTCCCGTCAAAATTGGTCCAGCTCGTTTCAGAGATTAGCCGGAACATCCGAACAGACAGCCAAAAAATCATAAAATTGTATTTTCGGTATATTCGAGTCCGAATTACCCTCATTTTTTTTCACATATTTATTTTGACATAACAGATATTTCAATTTTATTTATCTATACAGATCACTTCACACTTCGTTATATTTTTAATTCGATAATAAATGAATATATTTCACGTTGGTATTGTAATGTGTCAAAACGGCCATTAAAGCGTGCCGTAGGTATAATTACACGTCCAATTTTAAAACTTCTCTTCAATATTTTGAGCTTAAAGATGACGTCTCTGGCTGTTTAAGTAATGTTGCCTTCTAGAACCTTGCACCGTCTAATCAACAGATAGGCGAAGCAACTGGTGGTGGATGTGTCGGTGGTGCGTTAGCTGATGGTGCGTTCAAGAAACCACCCTGATTCCCAGCCCAAGGTTGTAAATTCTGTAAAGCGCTCAACGCTGTATTCGAAGGTGGCGCTGGAGCGTTAGGTGGTGATTGATAATGAAGCGCTGAAAGCGGTGCAGCGCCGGGTGGTGGTTCAGGCATATAGCCTTTACTGAGTGCTTCGGCTTGAAGCGAAAGCATCAAGCGGTTCGCCGCTTGTCTTTCCGCTTCACGCTCTTCCGCTGTTTGACGTCTGTAACAAATATGTAATTTTAATTTAAAGTATTGAATAAAAGTTTTTTTCGTTAGGCTGAGCAAAAGCTTAGCCCGCTTAACAACACAGGCCGTCAATTAGTATGAATTACTTTTAGGTTAAACAGAGTTTAATCTTGGATCAGCCTTTCAATGGTCTTTAATAATGTATTGGGTTCAGAAATGAGGTGTCAACTATCAGATATGTGTCAATTAGACGTTTAGTGGTGACATGAATGTCATCACGCGATGGCTCGGGTATTTTGTATCGATTTGTGCATAGTCATGCCTATTGTTCAATTTATGATGTGCTTCATTAATTTGTGTCTTTTTACAAGCTTTTATTTAACTTGCAATGGATGTACGTGTGTAAGTTTGTTCGGGTGGAATCTTGCAAGTTAAATTTGACCAACTTCCCGGTTTGCGATTGAGCTGAAATTTTGCACGCATATGTATATCGCGTGACAATGCAATAATAATGCAGTACCATGGAGCTGATCTGATGATGAAGTCGAAAGGTGGCCATAAGAACTCCTGTACTAAACAAGATAGACCCGTCGTGTTTGGGCTCGTTTTATTTGTCTTGGCTAGCACTCTGCTGCTACATGATATCCAGGATCTCAAATGCTTAAACATAAAAACCTTTTTTTTCTAAAGTTTATTAAATATTTCCATTACACTTTCAAATATTGTACCTAAATATATTTAAAATGTAAAAAAGCATATTTTATTTGTTAATTCATTTGACGATATTTCCCAAAAGGATTTTTTTTTTATTGAAGTGAAACTTCTTAAGAATATTTGTGATTTGAAACTGAATGAAACGTAAAGGCGACACTAAAAAGAAATTAACACATAAATCTATAGGACTAAGTCTGCGAGAGAATGAGATAGAATACATTATATTTAATGTTTTGAACACTATGATTAGTTGGAAATGTATTGAAGTTTTTCGTTAATACTTCAAATTCCGTGTTTTAAAGCTTGAATATAAGTTTAGAATCCATCCCACACCTGGTCACACTTTATCTCACTTCTACTGCGTGTGAAGTGCAAACACACACATTTTTTTATTTTACCCTAATTCTCTAAACATAGATAGACAATCTAATATGACATGCATCGACCCAATTGAATCAATGTGGTTGGAAGTCACAGTTCTCAAAATACACGCTATATTGAACATTGACTGATTCAAATTTATGTTTCTCTGAATCATTTTGGTTGATTCATATCAATTGAAATAAACCGTTTATTATCATATTTAAATTAATTTTCCTTTGTCCGCTTGAAAATGACATTAAAGTAAATAATATAAAGTTCAGTAACCCCGTTTGTTTCGCCTTGAATAATCCCATAATAACACAAATAACACCGCAAATTCGTAACCACAACCCAAACTCGGATCGGTTGAGCAACAGATCGTGGCCAACAGTCATTTAGGCTACATGGCACTGGCGTAGAATTAAATTCTTCTAGATGGGACATACAATTTCAAACTTATATTCGATTGAGATAAGATGAGATCAGCTTTATAAGACGTTAAATTTTTGGCTGTTTTAGTCTAAATCAGTAATTCGCTATCGTTTTATATCACAATAAATATAGGTTATACCTTTTATCTTTCTTAACCAGGGGAAATCCGATTGAGGGCCATGAGAATTGTGCATAACATTGGGACTTATTGCGTCTAGTTATATTTGTACCTATGTTATACGTGTATATGTTATAAGTAGTTTTAATAAATTCTATAGTAATTCCAACGGCATTTTAATTCGAGTCCTGTAGTTCGTAACAGTATGTAATGCGGGCACTGCGGCACACTGGTGTACCGTGGTCATTAATTGGTGTGCCTCGGAAAAATAAGGTTATGCTGCAATTTAAACATAGGTTGGCTGATTGATAATAATAAAAACACCTTTTCTACAATTTAACCTTTAGGTTTGTTGATTAATAAGAAATATTATTTTACATACGTACATAACTTCACGCCATGTCCCTTGCGGGGTAGGCACGAACAACAGAGCGCCATACAGGTTTATTCTTACACACCTCACTTACTTCTTTGACATTCATAGTTCTTGTCATGCACACTCGTCTGTTCTTAAGGCTCCTGACATCACCTTCTGCTAATACATGATCAATTTGATCATGGAAGGTGTGTCGTGGCCTTCCGTGACTTCTGCATCCATCCACTTTTGCATTGTATATCTGTTTAGTCATTCTTTCATCATACATTCTTTCCACATGCCCGAACCACCGGAGCAATCCTTTCCTTACCTTCACCCCGACACTCTCTTTCAGAACAACTCTCTTTCTTACTTCGGTATTACGAACGCGGTCCGCGAGTGTCACTCCGCATATTTTGCGGAGTGCTTATTTATTTAACCATCAATATATTGTTTTCATGGTTAAATAAATGTTGATTGATATTACTATACTACTTATATTTTTATTTGTGGTGTACCTCCAAAAAATTTCGTTTTCCTAGATCTACACTACACTAACACAAGTAACACTGATCTAGAACATTGAATAACATCATAAAAATCATCTTCATAGAGATTTATTTATTTATTTTTTATTGCCTTAAGCAGGCAAACAGGCAGACTGCCCACCTGATGAGAAGTGGTTACCATCGCCTATGGGCGTTTCCAACACCAGGGGTGTCGCCAACGCGTTGCCGACCTCTAAGAAATTTTATAACACCCTTCTTAAAGAATCCCATATCATAGCGCAAAGGGAAAAGCGCGTCGGGAAGTTCTCTCCAGATCATTGTTGTACGCGCAATAAATGTTCTACAGAACCGTTGCGTAGTCGAGCGTGGGAGCTCAAGGAAATGAGGGTGAATATCCCAAGCGGTGCGGTAGATATTAGGAAATTATTTGACATTCCAGTAAGGTTATATCTTTGTCGTGGAGGTAAAGTAAGCAACAACTTAACTCTTAGTGGCCTTTACTTAAAAGGGGTGAACATATAGGCTAAACGATATTCCAGTTTAAAATATTCATATTATGAAAGTAGAAGACTCCTTGAACATAAGGCTTTAAATTAAGAAAATCTTAAGGTGAAGGAGACTGTTTATGCAAATGTTTTCATAAAATAACAAGTTTTAAGACTAGACTAGTTGATCATAATTTATCCTAAATGTTAATGTAGTTAAATTATCTATAATTCTTAAAATGCCTTTTCTGTAAGGTATTTAATAAAAAAAAACCGTTGGAATACGCTATATAAACGATAGAGAACACGATGCTATTGTATTTTGTTTTGAAAGAAAGAAAGATATATTTTATTTAAGACAAATGCAACATAGAGTATTATCAAACAGTAAACAAATTGAAACAGGACAAGTCCTAAAATTGGACCCAGTCTCAGCATATGCTGACCAATTAAGACCAGCGCTGTTCTTCCGCCTGGGACCAGCAAGTGAAGTCACGAAGGACAATACAACACATATAATAAATAATACATAATGAACAATGTAATTCAATAAGATAAAAAACTATAACATATTTAAAGACAACATTAAAATAATGATAAATAATATAATAGAATAGAAACTAATGTAATAAACGTAACTAATAATGTAAATTAAAAATCAACTTGCTATTGTTCTCTGTTTGTTCTTAAAAACTAATGGGCCGATTTCGATGCGGAATTATTGCAAGATTTTAGTCTGGAAATCCCGCGGGATTTTTTCTGGGAATGATTTAAAATGGCCAGATTAAATAAAAATCGAATTCCAATGTGATTTTTTTGTGTAATAAAATTTTGATATTTTTAATCCTGGGAATCCCGCGGGAATTTCAAGCAAGCGTAGACGAAGTCGCGGTTATATCCTAGTTCTATTATATAGATAAATCAGAACTACTAACTACTATTAAATTACTAGCTTGTTATGTATGTACTAACTACATAACATTTTTTTATCTTTACTTATGCTTCTTGTACTGTATCTTAATGTCATGCAATAATAGTAGATTGTGACGCGTGAGGTGAAAGTGATTTATTTAGGCACGAGATGGTTTGGTGCACGAGCGTAGCGAGGGCACTAATAATACGAGTTCCTAAATAAGCCTTTTACTCGAGGTTAACACTCAGCATTTCATTTCGTAAATGATTTCTCAGTAAATAATAATATAAATAAAAACTGATAGTTAAACAAACAACAACTCTTATAAAATTGGGCGTTAAATCCATATCTAAATCTGATCAAGCTTCATCACATATCAAAACTTTGACGACATAGACGACGTCGATATAGAGAAGATATTGTGGATATAGTAGAATACGATTTTTTGTTACCATCACAATGGAATAATATTTTGAATATCTTCGTAACGTAAAGAAGTAGTAGAATTGAAGCCCAGATCTTAGGTGCCGGCTTGATCGGTGAAACGGTTAGATTTAAGCTAATCGTGTTTAGTATGATAACCACCTCCCTTTCCGGCTGTCCCATTCCTCCTATCACCATATCCTCTAGGACATTCGTCCTCCCATCTCCATTATTCCATTCCTCCTATACCTATCTTCTCCATCCCGTTCCTCCTCCATCTCTTTTATTTCATTCCTGCTTTCCCGTCACCTCTATCCCATTCCTCCTGTCTGATCCCTGTATTTCAACGCCTTATCCTATCTTAAACGCTGACAGCGCGTTGGTTTTGCTCCTGGAGTTGCAAACATGTTTAGTCAATGGTAGCCACTTTCTTATTTCTTTCTTTATTTGCCAGTTTGGCAATAAAAAAAATGCCGAACTCTATGTGGGCAAAGACGAGGATAGAGTTAAATAACTTAATTTCTTTAAATGCGACAATAATCATGGTACTTCCTGTTTATAAAACGGAAAATAAGAAGCCTAATTATTTTCCGTTGACATAATTAAATTAATTATCAAATCCATATTTATTATAAAATAAAATCCTTCTTATAATAAATATAATATGCTTCTAGCATATTATATTTATTATAAGCTTCTTGTACTGACTAATTAAGATACCGCCGTGGTTCTCGGCCTGCCTTTAAAGTTAATTTGCATGCCTTTATACAAATTTATGCCTTTGTTCAATAAATTCTTTAACGGTTAACAAATAAAGCTGGAAATCGCTTAATTCAAGTGTAAATTATGATTCTAGACGAATAAACCCTTTAAGGTAAGAAGTGTGATATCGCAAAATGTTCTTGGCTTACTTAAACTGTCTCAATTATGTGGAAGCTTTTTATTTTGGTTTTAGGGTTCTTTTAGTTTAAAAACGGAGCCATTTTTCGCCGTCTGCCGATCTGACACCGCTGTTTTGTTTGGAGATTATTAGCAATGAAATTTAAACGGATGGCTGTGGAACCCTAGAGTTGAGGGATAAACATAAAATTTCGAGTCACATATATGTGTGAGGAAACGTAAGGCGGGGCTGCATCGATACAAGTTTGAAAAAAGTAATAAGCTGAGTGCAAACCTGGTTTGGTGTAAATGTGGCACACAATTTTTCAAAACATACCTATCTCTGTATATATTAACACGTGAAGTAAAAATACCGCAATAATTTTGTACAAAAATTGCGTGGACGGCGCAGTATGAAATTTGGCACACTTACAGTTTATACAGAGAGGAGAGCAGAATGTTTGTATTTTTCTTAAATTATGCATAAAAAATACATTAAATCATTACAAAAAAACATTACACACACTACCATGTATTTCACACACACGCGCGCATATATACTCTTTTGTTTATTGTTAAAGTCAAATTAACAGTGTAGTCTTGGCAAAATCTATGATTATAGAAGTATAGTCTTTGACAATAGAACCTTAGTAATGTTGAAACTTATAATTGAAATAAATTATTTTGGTCGCCACTAGTAACCACTTTCCATCAAGTGGGCCGTCTGCCAGTCTGCTGAACTCCTGCAATAAAAAACAACTAATGAACGGTATCACTACGAAACCATTAATTGTACATAGAGAAACAAACTTGGCCATTTTTTGTGGTTATATTAAGTAACGTTTAAGCTTTAAGTGTTCATTAGTGTACACTAAGTTTAAGTGAGGCTAACGATTTGCATATAAGATATGAAACGAATAATTTATGGCAAAACAAATTTAATATTATAAAATTTATTTAAAGTGTAGTTAGTCGTTTTGTTTAAATATACTTTTATTTCGACGGTTTACTATTTTTTACGTAAGTTTGTTGAAAGTATGCTATTCAAAAAAATAATTTTACAATGACTAAAAGTCTGCTGTTAAAATCATATTAGAATTTTCGATCACTGGCGTCACAATGGTACCAATGCAATTGCAATAGTTACGCTTTTGTATACTAAGGAAACCATAAGTGCTTGGCCAGACTGAGCACGCGGGCGCGGTGGAGGCGCGGGTGCGGAACGCGCGCGACGCACCTGTCCGTAGTGACGCGCGCGGCTCGTCCTAGTGGTGTCGTGTCCAGTGTTTGCCAAATACAATATAGATGAAGAGGACTTATCTTTATTAGAAAATTCTTCCTTAAAATGGCAAAAAAATGTAAAAATTCCTTAACTGCGGCCACTTGTATGAATGTGCTATGGCTTGAATTGCCCGCGCGCTCAACGCGCCATGCCGCCCGCGCGCCCTCTACGGACACTCAAATAAGGTTTCATATGTTTAAGTATGCCGCGCCGCGACCGCCCCGCGCCCGCGTGTTCAGTCTGGCCCAACACTAAGCGTATTAGCCGCGCGCAGAAGGTTTGCCGATGACTACTTACTATTATTGTATATACTTATGTAAAGTATATACAACCATACATTTATATAACAACTATTTATGTGACCCTTTTTGTCAACCCTACTGACCATCGACGCGTGACATCATGAGGCTATCGGCAAACATTCTGCGCAGGGGTAGTACCTGCAATTATTACGCCAGTGATCGATCATTCTGTCACGATTGTAATAAGACTTGGGGCCCAGAAATAAGATCCAGTAAAAATCTCTGAAAGCTATATCCCACGTGACCAGATGGCGTCTTATTTTCATTCTAATAGTCTATTAATAACTGACTGCGACATATAATTTTTTACTGTTGGAACATAGACGGCAATCCTGACGGAAGTGGTGGCCGTCGCTTATGGACATTCGCAACACCAGAGGTGGTACCAAAATATGTTTGGCCTCAAAGACATTCAATAACACCTTTTTTTTAAAACCTCCATACCTTAGTGCTCAGGAATTTTGTTGGATGTATAGTAACATAAATAATTGTAAGACGGACAGACGAACGGATAATCTCTGAAATTTCAAAAATTAGCAAATGCATTCTAAGAAATTTTAAAACACAGCACAAGAAAAAACTTCTCATGATCTTCAATGATATGCAATTAGCGTACTATTGGGAGTGCTATCATATTTTGATGCAGTTTTTACATCTTTTAGTAAGCACAATACATCAATCAGCAAATGTCTTTTAGGAAGACGATTGCCCAAACCTATTTGGACAACCGTTTCAATTTTTTAAATGACTAATAAAATATTCGTGCACGGAGGAATAATACAATTTCCTGCGGCCGGGCGGCCTGTTTCAAGAGGCGACAAAACAACCCACAGCCAGGTGGTAGGGCATTTGCCCGACTGGATGGCTACCACCACTGGTCTAAAGTATGTCGTCATAACAACCTTGAGTTGTGTTCCGGCATTAGTGACCAGGTTCCAGTCTCCTTTAAGAGAACAGAAGCGCATTTGTAGGAATTTTGGTGTTGCAAATGTCCATAGGCGATGGTAACCGCTTTCCATCAAGTGGGCCATCTGCCTGTCTGCTGAACTCAAGCAATAAAAAAAACCCGGTAAATGACGTCGTTTGCGTGGGATAGACGAAAATATCGAAAAAGGTAGTGCTGCGATCGCATCCTTTTTGAAGACCTACTCAACGTTTATGAATGATACTTGACAAAGAGCTGGCTTATATCCCGAATCAACACTTAGGATATTTTTATGCCGATAAATGATGTCATTTCCATAAAACAGACAGATTAGCTAAATAGATGGCGTTGCAATCATGGTTTTCAATCAAACTTATAATTTAAATAAATTATTTTGGTATCACTAGTAACCGCTTTCCATCAAGTGGGCGGTCTGCCTGTCTTCTGAACTCCTGCAATAAAAAAAATTTAATGTTTCTTTTTCTTCGCTATCTATATTTTTTCTCAATAATAATGTATTAAACAAAACATATTCCTATTCATTTAATTTTTATAATGTGAATCATCAGTTTTTCTACAAAGATGTACAAACATTCATTGATGGCCAGTTCTTATGTCGTATTATTCATTCAATATTAATAATACAAGTAATGTCAAAATTTAAGGTGTGGCTTACTAACCGTTCATTTGTCATACTATCGGCTATTAAGATATAGCAACCAGCCATTAAAAAATGTCAGTTGCTAGCTAGTTTTTGAAATTTGTTTCATAGCTAGAAAGCACATGACAATTGTTTTTCTTAAAACTGCTACTCTGAGAAAATAATGAACCATCAACAACACATTTAAGCTAATCTTCTGAAAGCAATACTATATCAAAGTCGTGAGCGAAGAAAGTTTCTCATAAATTCACTTTTCATTAATACCGACAGTGAAATGAATATAAAGTTAATTCATTCGAATTCAAAGTTTAGACTGATATATGGCCTCCTACCTTTACCAGCAAGTTTAATTTGATCTTCCACCTCCCCCAGTTTAATGAGGACTCCAGTTCTAAAAAGGGGTTTATAACGAGCTGTGAGGGGTCTGGCTACAATGGACAGAGTGTACGACGGTAATGAATGATTGAACATAGCGTTAAGTCTATTATAACGTAGCAAGAACTTTATTAGAACGGCTAATGTACGAGATGAGGTTTAGAGGTGGGATGAACACGATAGTATTTTTCACTTTTATCGATAGTGTAGCTAATTTTTAATGAGACCGCAAAGACTGGAATGGCGTTCCACATTAGATAGTGGCGTCGAAGAATACTAAACGATGTGTACCGAAGATCTTGAAGCTTCGATTCGCAAAACTCAATCCAAGACCTGCCACACATACACATATAACACAAATGGATGTTTCTCTTGCTGCCGAGTTATCAAGAACAAACTTAGTGCAAAACTACCATTCTCGTGCCCATGCCAGAAAGTCATAGTAGATATCATTGACGGATACGTATGAAAAAATCATCATCACCATCATCATTATTTTTTATAACAATTCCATGAATGGATGGTGAGACATAACTTTTAATTTCACCAGATGTAATATCATTAACAGAATAGATTTAATAAGGAAAGGATGATCAGACGTTTTATCGACTTTAGCAATTTTTCATCTATTATCTTCTAAATTTTTAATTCTAAAAGTTTTTAAACATTAACAGCACAACGCGACTACATTATTTTTATTATTTATAGTATAAAAACTTAGGAAAGGTACATATTTTTAACGTTCGGGGTAGTAACATTGGGCCCGTGAGTTCCTTTGGCAAGGAGTTTCTTTAAAGACATTTGTAAGAAACTCCTTGACAGTAACCGTAATCTGGCAACACAAATATATAATTTTACATATACGAATATGGCCTATCAAGTAGAGACTGGCTTTATTAGAATATCGAATTAGTTTTATCGACAAAACAACAACACTAAGCAATTCGCGGCGAGCTCGAGAGTTGAGCGGCGTCTTTATAATTAGATAAAGGGAGGAACAATTAAACTTTCCTTAAATAAGCCAAACGTACGGCGAGGCAATTAGTAATTTCGGGATAATTATTTCATAAGCCAGCAACAAAGGATCATAAATGAAATGGAAGTGTCATTGCACTCATTAAGTCTAGAGATGATTGTTTTAGTTTTTTAAAGATCAATTTATCAATAACTATATACTGCTGTTGGACTCTATCACATTTGAAAGTTAAAATATGAACTTGACGTGGGATGGAAAGAAATATGGTAGCATTTATTTTAAAAGATAAGAAGATATCCTCCGTAAACATACAATTTAGAAACAAAGTAGAATAAATAACAGTGTCAGAAAGAAAAAAATATAAAACTTAGAAAAAAATAAACGACAAAAGACAAAGGCAACACAGAAGGTGCTATTTTAAACGTAAAAGCAATAGCAGGATTTGCAAGAAGTTACTGGAAGAAGAAAGAAGTTTACAAGAAAAAGGAGGGCAAGAAATGGCTTGAAAATTTTAGAGGTAGCCTATGTGTCAATAGACAGAGAGAGAGAGGAAGAGGAGAAGACAATATAATCTAGGTTAGACATACAAAATAGTAATAAAGGACAAAAAATAAATAAATAAATTGATGAAATAAATCGCGTTACTTCAGTGATGCGATTTCGAATACTAGCAGTAGGTATAAACAACTCGTGGAGTTTTTATGACTTTTTTATAGTCTGAAGTAGGCAAACAAGCAGATGGCCCATTTGATGGAAAGTGGTTACCGTTGCCTATGGTCATTTGCAAAACCAAGGATGTTGACAGCATGTTACCGACTTTTGAGAAATTTGACAACGCCCTTTTTTAATAACTTCATTTTCATAATGCGCTAATGTACCTAACAACATGGAGAGACCTGCCAATAATTTTGAACGCCTTTTTCTATGCTTATAGAAGTTAGCTACCTTGTTTTCCTATACATGAATTAACAGTTATAACACTAAGCTGATCTTGAGACCCTTTCTCTGAATCAGGATCAGAATTAGGATGGTGTAATTAGATAAACAGAGTTGGAATGTATAATTGTACAGCTGGGTTAATTCAAATTCAAATTCAAAAGTTAATATTCAAAATAAGTTCCATTCACACAAATCATACATATGGGTTATTTTTTTAAACGTCCTAGTCTATGTACATCGCAATGTGTTATTGCTTTTAAGGAGAAGAAGCGGCAAGAAACTCCCCAGCAACACGTCTATTTAAAAATTGTTTTTCTTTATATTTCTTGTTCTTTTTTTAAAAGTTTTATACAGAAGTGTGTTACAGAATGACTTTTGAAGAATTAATGGAGTTGTAGCAAACAGTCCATATTCAATAAGACAGAGCGCAATAAAAGTATAGAAAATATTATTATAGTTATAAACATGACGTGCTAATTTTTTTTTGTAAGATATCTCCATATACGTACGTATATTCTCTGTACTAGATCCCTAAATTACATTATTTTACTATTATAAAGCTTAAATACATATCTAACCTTTAAAGTTCGAGATACATATTAAAGAGAAGTGAGAGGGCGATAAAAGTAAAGTTGTAAGCAGACGCCCTTGGCAGTTATCAAAACAGTCAAATAAATCCGAGACACGTTTTAAAACTCCAAGATGAAGGTGAACTCGTAAAACGGCATTCATAATGGATGTACTGGATGAAATTTGTTTCTCTTATTATTCCTTCATAGAAGATTTATTTCAAATACTAGAGTTTTTAACGTGGTGTAACGAGTTTGGTGTTCATTGTTTGCTATAACTCTAATTCTTTGAAAAGTACTTGTACACCTTAGTTATGTATTCAAAAAGTCCACGATAGACATAATTATAATATGAAGTAAAAGAATATTTAGCTAGACGTGTTGTTGGGGAGTTTTTTGGCGCCTATTTGATGTGGTCGGTGCACAAAGAAAAGGAAGCAGACTAAATTTTTGACGTATGTATGACCTTCAAAAAATGTACTCTAGTGGGACTTAGTTTGAATAAAAACTTTTGAATTTCATTTAAAAATTATAATAAAGTGTAATGCTAAGTGCTAAACGTTAACAAAGAACACATGAACAAAGTGTCTTCTCCTTAATAAAGACAATAAGAAACGAGTTATTGGACACATTCTTAGTTTAAGTGATATCTAGTTATTTTAAGTCAGATTTAAATTACTCATTAGTCTTATTTCGTGGATTAGATTGTAATTTTAATGTTGTATCACTAAGATGCATCATTTATGATAAAAAAAAATATCATGGGTGTAAGATTAGCAATCGCTTAGTAAAAAATTGAGATCTGAAAAGCTCATAAATCTTACACCAATGGCGCCAAAGGTAGGTTTTCTTTCGCTTTTTGACATTTTACTATCTGAAAAAGCGAAAACGGTCGTTCTATCTTTATATATCAGTATTTTTTCAATAAACGTACTGGGTTTATGTAAAGAAAAACGATTAAAAATATTTATTATAACATATCGCCACACTAGTGAAATCGCGAAAAGATAATAAATTAATGTAAACAATGGAAATTTGTCGTCTTTACGGATCCCCTCATAGTACATAGACTGGCACGCACTTGGCCGATTTTATTAGACCAAATAAATAAAAAATTGAAAAGAATCTCCGGGTTAGTAAATTTCGTAAACTAATTTTCCCCGTTATTTACTATGGTCTGGGTATCATCGACGACCCCATAGTAGTCAGTTGTATATTACCCGTTACTTGCTAAATTTGGGGATGTACAATATTATGTGTATTTGTCTGCCGAATATTAATATATTATTAGGGGGGAGGTCATTTAGCTTTTTTATATCATTATATAACTTTTAAACAAATCTTAATTTATTTTTAGTGTCGTTTTTTCGTTTCATCGAGTTTCAAAAGAGTATCAGTCTATTAAATTTCAGATCAAAATTAAAAGAAGCAACCAATGAATAAACAAAGTCGCAGAAAAGCCTACAACTTAGTTACATACCTATTCATCCCTTGATCCCTCTTCCCACGCAAGGATATACGACGTGCAATAAAAATTAACGACTATCGGTACAAACATTTCCCCTGTCATTGGAACCCTCCCATCAATCGCAAAACGGATTTGTTACCTAATTCCTAAGGAGACAGTATACAACCGACAATTATACCGACGACGATCTCTACCAACTTTTCTTGAAAGACAGAAATATAGACTTTATTGCAAAAAATACAAGTGTCAATTTCGTTTCAGATATACAGGATCGATCCAAAGGTTTTCTTTAAATGTAAGAATAAATGAAAGTCAAGTTTAAGTCAATTGGACAGAGTAGTGTTTGCATTGGCAATGATTGCGAGACAATATTCACTTAAGAATTACAAGAAAGAAAATGAGCTTGCAGTAAATAAAATAGAAGCCCCTAGTTCGTATTGCGTGTTAGATTGTGGTACAATTGCGATTCGATTTTGTGTGATCTGTGACTTCACAGAATATAGAGATAGAAAGATACTTTTTTAGAAACTTCAAAAGTGTCCTCATAGATATTTTAGGAGCACACCTACTTATGACGTCATAAATGGACACACATAAAAGGAGTCCAATTTGTAATACAGTGAAACTTGATTAAGTGGGACCTGGATAAGTGAGAAACTTCCATAGCTGGAACTCATGCTGAGGTCTCAACACTTTGACACTGAATTACCCCTGTCAGTGGGACGAAGCAAACCTCTATATCTGGTATTTGTTCTTTCGATTTATCATCATAGTTACCTCTATAACTGAGACAGCGAGTGAATTTTATATGCATAGACCTCTGTAACTGAGATAACATCGTTTTGTTTATTTACTTACTTATTCTCATTATACCCGCAAATTCCACACTTAATTTACTGAAAGCGACATTGTTCATGCCTTCTTCATTGGAAAATGGAGAAGATGCGTGTAAACGTGCTAGAACATTTTTGTTTACTACATTTGTATGATTACCTTTATTATTATTCCTTTTTTTATTTAAAATGTTTACATAACATGTTATTTTATTTAATAATCGCACCTCTATAACTGAAATAACTTGTATTCTGACCTCTATTCATGGAATCCTCTGTAAATGAGATAGATATTTATTTCTACCTGGATATCTGAGACACTGGGTAAGTGGAATACCTCTATAAATGAAACCACATTGGATGTCCCTTAATGTCACACTTAATCAGGTTGCACTGTATTCTAAAATTCAAAACATGCCGTCTCTGTACATGAAAGCTATATATAAAAACAACTGTAATACACTATACAAGCGATAGAGAACACGATGCTATTATTTAGATTTGTTATCTGTTTTTCATTTTGTCTGTTTGTTCGGGATTCACGCAAAAACTATTGAGCCGATTTCGATGTGGTTTTAGTTGATTGACGGCAAATTCTTAGACTTAAGATCTGCGCTACTTTTATCCCAGAAATCCCGCGGTTATTGCAAGATAAGCGTGGACAAAGTCGCGGGCATATTCTAGTTATTAAAATAAATACCATAATAATAAATACAATACAGCAGTTTGGTCGGGTTGAACCGAACTTAATTATAATGTTAGTATTTGTTAGGTTTTTTGTTTTAATTTATATGTATTAGTTTTATGCTAGATATGCTATGTATTACATAAATGATTAAATAGTAATAACTATACAACATTTTTGTCTAATATTTAATTAAAGATAAGTATTAAATCTAATTATACATAATTAAATTAAAATGATTTAAATCATTAAAAATCACGATAACGATACCCAATGCTGAAATGACTGTGAAATACCTAAATAATCTAATCGACAACTGTATATAAATTTCCCGAAACACATTTCTCCATAGAACATATAAATAAGAGAATTCCATCCTCTTTAGTTTTACTCCCATTAATGTAAACACAAAAGTATCCAATTTAGATTCAGGGCCACACTCCAGGCCCATAAAATAACCTTTAAAACCTTCGTAAAACTCACAAATATGGGCAATAAAACAAACAAACGGTAACAATACATGTAAAAATTCTACATTACGTCTTTCCACCGGACTTAATAATTGATGAGTCAAACTGCCGAGTTGTGTTCCTCATATATAATTCATCTCCCTAGCTACCCCACGTTACCGCCTGCTTGATGTTATATGTATAAATACACCGGCTATTTAACGAGCTTCCCCCAAAAACCTTTGTTATGGAAAGGGCCTTTCTTTTTAGGGGTTGAATTGATTGAGGGCAACCATGAAAACATTGACTTCGCTTGAGGTTAGTACTTACTTGATATATGAACATATGTATATAAACTGTGTGCTGCTATATATGCTGTATGTACTCTTATACAGGCATGTCTCTTTTTACTACTACATATATTTTTGAATAATCTTTAAGTAAAGTAAATAAGATTTAATATTGTGTTTATATGAATTTTGGTTAATTAAGATTTTTTACTTTATCATGTTTTGACGGGTATTTTTTAAGCTGAATAAAACATTTAAACATCATTAAATAGTGTGTGTGAAAAACGTGGTCTGTGAAGTACCAACATCACTTTTTAAGGTAAAACTAGGAAGGGTATAAGCTATACCACTGTTGGCACTCGGTCAATTTATTTAAAATATTAAGAAATCTTAATACACATATTTTTGTAGCTATAAAATAGTTTTTCTATTATCATTATATAGCTACATTAATATTTTAAATAAAATAATTGAGTGTCAATCACTGATTTGCCAACAATGATATAGTCTTCCTTATATACTATCTATCGGTCATATTTATATATTGAGCTAATTTAATCATAAACAAACATTCAACTTACTCTCTAAGTCAATAAGGTCATATGTGTACTTCTATGTCAATTTGTGTACTCCTTTGTATATTGTATGGTATACAGGAATGATTTTTGTATTTTTTAAATTATGGCTCAACCGGATTTCAGTTTGTATATACGAGTAGTGTTAAATATCAGCCAATAGACAAGTTTTGTACTTTATTCATGAGTAATCTTCGAAAGCTTTAGCTAAATTTTGGTTATTTGTGGGTGCCCAAAAAGGTACTTTACACTAAACCGTTGAGATTTTAATCACGAATGCATAAGAATTATCGCTTTGAAAACGATCAATAGCATACAACTAACATTTATTTTATATATTATTTGAAAATAAAACTGCAGAACAAAATATCACCCTTCAAGCTTCCACCTTAAACAATGTAGGTATAAAGAATTTCACTTATCTCCTACATTTCAGCTGTGATAATGCAAAGTCAGAAAGTGGTTCGCTAGTAATTTTATAGCAGAACTTAATGTTGTCATATGTTTTATACGCACGTTGTTTAGCAAGACAATCAATGCACAAACACAAAGAAATACAATTTAAAAAACTGTAGTAACGTAGAACATGTATGTTCACACCTGTACCTATAGGGATTATAACGCTTTTTCCTGCCTCAACTCTTCTGGAACTCATCAATAATAAAAATGTATCGACGATCGATATATTGTTCACCGCATTTATCACATCCTTATCTCCTAACGCAGCATTAAAGTATAATGTATGCTATTGTCTCGTATGAAATCGAATCTTGGACTATCATTCAAGATGATCTTTTGAAAGGTGTTATTTATATTGTCGTTGCATTGTTATGAAGCATTTAAATACTAATTTTGAGAAATCTAATTTGTGTAGTGTTTCAATTATTTAATATATTAATTAAACTGGCAGTGTAAGAGTTGGACTCGTACTTGAAGGTCCCTCTATAAAATTAATACGGATATTGGACATATTCGGTTCAAGTTTAAACGGTTACGAGCCTTATAAACACAGGTCGCTATGACCGCATGGTGCCTTAGTATATTTGCAGTGGTAAGGCTTAGAGAAAATAGAACGAGATTAAAAAAAACTGAGACGGGGGTAGAACGATTATTATGTTCACGTTTTCAATTATTACTCGTTTATTTAAAAAAAGTTGACATAAGCAAGTAGGTTCCTTGCATTTTTACCACACTCGATGATATTTCTGATTTTTGAATTTCCAATTTCTTTTTCAGGTGTTCTTTTGAATATTTTAAATACGGCAAATTTAGCGGAACGCTACATAAAACGATCTGAAAATTCAAAAATGATGCAAACTTTTTTTCAAGATACTCGCTGACCATATGTTTTTTTTTATTTAGCACTCGTTTGATATAAAAGCAGGCAAGCGGTTTTTTCATTGATTTCTAGAATTTAATCCAACATCATCCGCAGCATGTCCGGACAGATGGAAGCTGTAATCCCAGTCCCAGAGCACTGGGAGGAAACATGCGATACAAAAAACTCATTTATTTAAAGTTTCGTAAGTAAGGTTTTTAATATTGAAATTCTTCAACTTTTCTAAGTTCACGTGAAATCTGAAAAAAGTGCGCTTTGGTATAAAAAAATTCATGACAGTTACCTTAGACTTCACAAGTATCACATTAAAGAGATATTAAGTTAGTTCCTAAGTATTATTATTTTTAATAAAAACAATATTATTTAGCAATGTAACTACCACTTACTTAACTTTTTTCTGTTCCGCTACCTAATTGTTTCGGAGTAAAAACTTAAATTGTTTTGTTTCTCTTCAATATACTACTTTTGTATTAGAAATCGATTATGACAATAATATGTTCATTTTAACCTATAATAAATAGTCCCTCAGACAGAACTTCTAACTCAGACAGTTAAAAACGTCTTACATTAGGAATAAATCATTGTTTTATCTTAATCCTTTTTATGGGTCTTTTATTTGAAAAGGCCATTTCAATCGTCGCGTGGCTTAGGTATAAAAATTCCATGTTAAAAGGAAGAATGTCAAGATTTCATTAAATAGTTTGTCGACTTTTTATTGAAATAGGGTAGTACCCAATCACAGTACAACGTTAACGGGTAGTTCACATACTTATAGCTGGCATACGTCTCAAGGCCGCTTGCATAGGGATGCTTAAATTTATTTAAGAAACACAAAACGTATTTAACACCCTTAAATATAATTAGCGTCTTGCACAACGCAAAATTTGCCGCTAAATGTATTTTAAGAACTGTGAATAGGTTTTGTGTAAAACGTATTTAGGCAGTTTAAAATGATTAACTAATTTTATTTAAGGCGATTGATTAAAGGCGATCGTTATGCAAGCGACCCCCTCAGTATTACGATTTCCGAATTTACGAAATTAGCTACAAATATTTATTATTACTAGTGGTCGCCCGTGCTTGCAATTCATGTCAAAGATTATACTTCTATAATCAATTAATCACAGATTTCGCCAAGACTACACTGTTAATTTGACTTGAACAATAAACAAAAAAGTATATATACTGTGTGTGTGTGTCAAATACATGGGTAGTGCGTGTAATGTTTTTTTTTATTGATTTAATGAGTTTTTTATGCTTAATTTTTAAAAATATTAACGTTTGTCGCTTCTTCTTTATATAAATTATAAGTGTGCAAAATTTCATACTCCTCCGTCTGCGCAATTTTCGTAAAAAGAGGTAAAAAGTTTTTGCTTCACGTATAATTTATACAGAAAACTCATTTTTTTTAATCATGTAGGAATTATATATATATAATATTTTATTTTTTATACCAAGTCAGTTAAAGTGAAAGTCTATATTTCTTTTCAACTATTATAGGCTGTTACTTTTCTTATAAATATGTTTTTAATAACTACATGAATATAATGACAATATGAATGTCGCAATAAATATCTATGATTCTGAACTCACAGAAAATATTACACTAAGAGCCGATTTTCCCATTATCCGATAAAAGTTGGCAGTCAAAAGTGAAACAATTCAACCGTCATTTTTAATTTTATGTTGTGTTCCAATCAATAATAAAAATAAATCTTTATTAGCCTCTAGTGTTTTACAATTTAACAAAAAAGAGACACATAGAAAGATAATTAGGAAACAGTAAAAATGTGTTAGTTCAAACTACGGCTATAAAATTTAAGACAAGTAGACCTTTGACTCTCAAACTAGGAAAAAGGCCTGTGTTTTGAGTCAGTCAAAGGTACCTCACATCTATATAGTTAAACAACATAACTATAGCTTTTAAATACGTAATTGTATATGCTTACGTGTGTGTGTATGGGTGTGGTTGTGAGTATGTGAATGCGTACAGTGATGTTAAACACTTCTTTAAATATTCATTCGTTGTGGACTACAGATATTTTAATTATTAAAGAAAACTGCACGTGCGTAATATGTGACGATTTTAATAGCAATGGAGGGAGAAAATATACAGATAAAAAACAAAGAAACATCTATGTTCTAAATTCAAATATTTCGTATTGGTGGCCAGTACTATGCCACATCAAAGTAATAAATACTTTTTGTTGGATATTCCAACAGTGATGTGTGTGAAATTTAATGAATGTGTATCACGAGTGCAGAAATTGTATAAAGTGTAAAAAAGAATATGTTGTGACAAACAGTAATAAATATTAGTTTATAACTGCTTCAGACACGTTATAATCCAAGGATTATAGCCAATTTATGACTATATATATTTTTTGAATAAACTTTGTCTGGTGATTGAAAAATCGGCCTTAAATAATATGATTTATTTGCGGTATTCCAACTTGAAATAAGAAGATACCTTAAATGCACAAGGCTATAAGTGTACCTTATGGGATAGATAAATCTTCTGATCTCTTTACAAAAACATGTTATTGCTAATCTCTAGTTATCTGCGGATAATGCAAAACGCAGCCACAACAGCTACACGCCGCCGCCATGTTTGGAATTCGAATCGTACAAACGAACACAGATTCAAAATTCGAAACAGAAAATACAGATTATGTAGAAAACTGCGAGACAATGCAAAGGGTACGTTCCGAATGTATGTTGGTGGCATCACAACCGATTACGTTCTAATGGACAAGCGGTGTTTGTGTACGGTCGCGATAACGCGTGCTCGATACGCGCGGCGCCATGCCACTGATTTTATATTATTATCCAAACACAAAACAACAACAAAAAACACTATTACTCAAAGCACTCGAAGGCAATCGTGATCTACCGTCTGATATTGAATTTTATTTCTTGTTTAAAATTCTTATTTCCATTGTATTTTGGTTTTCGAACGCACTTGTTTTTAAATTTCGTACAAGTACGTCAGAATTAATGATTTATTGCATTATCCGAGGGCCGCTTGCACGAGGATGCTTGAATTTATTTAAAAAACACAAAACGTATTTAACACCCTTTAATACAAATAGCGTCTTGCGCAAAGCAAACTTTGACGCTAAATATGTTTAAAGAACTGTCTTGTGTAAAACGTGTTTCGGCAGTTTAATATGATTAACTAATTTTATATAAAGGCGATCGTTGTGCAAGCGGCCCTGAAACACAAAATTTAATCCGGGTTTTAAATAAAACTAGCGGATACCCGCAACTTGCCCACGTTTACTTTCTACGCTTTAGTTTTAGATAATAGTATCTAAAGAACATTATAATACTAATCCCATATTTCACCCCTTTCAAGAATGTAATTTTTTTTAGATTTAAGTTACTTGTTATTTCGAATGAATTAATCGTATATAGTATTTTCATATTACTAATTGGTGAAATTCATTCAAATAAATCGATTATGGTAATTGATAACTTATTTTATATCTGACCTTATTTTTAAGATTTCTCGTCTTCCAGATAGAATTAAAGGCTTACGTTTTCTATTTTGGAATAGAAAAATATAACGCTTTTTTTTAAATATAACTCATTACGTTTCTTTAGGCCAACAGGCTTCGTCTCCTTTCAGAATGTTCTGTACAGCTCTTTAGTGTTGTGAAATAGATAATACAAACTTTGTATTATCCAATTTATAAGCGAATATTATCTATATTTCGCTTATAAATACAATAATAAAACTATGTTTTAACGGTTTCAAGCGCGGTAGTATATTTGATTTTTATTGTTCTTAAATTAGATTATGCTCCCATAGTGTAAATAATAACCGTAAATCAAAATTCACATGTCACCTGGACCGATTTTGGTGATTTTGTTTTTGTATGTTTGAGTGGGTTCCCGAATGGCTTAAATCCACAATTGGAACCGGTACGTGGTGCTGGGATCGGATCCTAGATTTTTATTTTTTCAGGCAACAACGTCTGCCGGGGCCGCTAGTATTAGTATAGATTTAACTATTAAAATTATGTCCCAAACAAGACTAGGATAGCCTGTCATTAAGAAATCTCTTTACAACCAACAATAGTATAGTAAATTAATACGGCGTAAAATACATCGGTGCTTATAGTCCGCTCGATTTATCACGTCATATTTTATTATTAACCAGCCGTGTTAATGGGCGGCTTATCTCCAGCTCCTCGTTTTTGTCTAGTTGCCTATTATTAAGAGGCGGGTTATCTTTGCCGAGCGCCGACGGGACTGCCACAATAATGGAATTTGAGAAATTATTTTGATTAATTTCGTGAGTAAATGTTTCTGACAAGGTTGATGATGTACTTATTAAATTACTGAACCATATTCATCTTAACATGACAGAACAGAGAAAACAGCGGTATCTCAAACTTTACATGGTGCCTAGTAATGTCGCATTTATTTATTATGTAACAAAAGGAAAATAATAAACAAAATGACTAAAAAGGAGGAACATAAGGAATAACACAAGGAGAGACTTAACAAAAATAACAAGAGATAGACGAGATTGTCCTGGAAGCCACACTGTCATCTCAAGAAGCAGACCGATAGCAGGTAACAATGGCGGATATAATCACAAAATTACACATTAAAATGTGAAATGTTGGGAAATAAAGTATTGTTACGAATTGCGGGACTCGAATTAAAATGCCATTGGAATTACTATAGAATTTATTAGAACTATAAAAACACGTATAACACAGGTCCAAATATAACTGAGCACAATCAGTACAAACGTAATGCACAATTCAATAACACGCGCAAAGTCCGTCACTATATAATCTATATACTAAAATTGGGGGGGTTGGATCGAGTATGCATGAGAGTGTCTTGTAATAAAAACATTTTTTGTACAAAATATCCTTCTCAAAGTCGGCACCTTTTTTTAATACTTTTACGACCGACAAAGACCAATTCACACCTGCAGTTTATTACCTTTTCGGCATTAGGACTTATTTTCTTTACTTTGTGTTTAAAGCTTGTAATTAGAAAAATAGCCCTGTGAAATTCAGTCCATGCGGTCCAGTAGACATATTGTATTCGTACAGTATAAAGCAATGTCCCAATGGAGGGGTGAGGCAGTCTAGCGATAGCCACAAGCGAAGCAAGACGTTAGTTACAGACTTTGCGGATGTTATTGAATCGTGCGTTTAGTTTGCACTGGTTGTGTTCAGTTATATTTGTACGTGTATTATTCGTGTTTGTATAGTTCTAATAAATTCTATAATAATTTCAAGGGCATTTCAATTAGAGTCCTGCAATTCGTAACAATATTATACATATAGATTACAGTTATACTTCATCATCTTTAAACGTTTAAGAGAGCAAAAAACCCATGACAAGCTTTTTACGCATCCATATAAATGAAATGACTTTAAGTGACCATAAATATAATTAATTAATAATGTAATGTACTGGACACACGTCTGTTACGTTAATGGGTATACATGAATTTTAATTTATTGTTTCACGGGCAGTGCTATAAATTAAAGTCATTTTAGGAAAGCCGGCCGCACACCGGTTCCGCACGATATATGCAAATAATGCCGCGCCACAAACATAAAATAAATAAACGCAGAAGCTCAACTGCTGGGGACTATATCTAGCAGTCACCTTCGCAGGTTCGTGCTGCTACAAGTTGCGGAACTCGAATTAAAATGCCGTTGAAATTATTATAAAGTTTATTAGAAATATACAAACATGTAGAACACAGGTACAAATATAACCGAACACGACAAACCCAAACGTAATGCAGAAGGTCGTAAATAAAACGCGCAAAGTCCGTCACTAATAGATTACCGATTGTAGTTCATACGTCACGATTAGTTCAAATGCCGACGGGTAATAAATGTGCTTTGTTTCAGATATGCATATTATCCGTGTAGGAACGGAGAAAGAATACAATTTCCTGCAGCCGGGCGGCCTGTCGTAAGAGGCGACGAAAGAACCCACAGCTAGGTGATAGGGCATTTGCCCGACTGGATGGCCACCACCCCTAGTCTAAAGTATGTCGCCATAACAACCTTGTGTTGTGTTCCGATATTAGTGACCAGGTTCCAGTCTCCTTAAGAGAGCAGCAGTGCATTTGGTGTTGCAAATGTCCATAACCGATGGTAACCTCTTTCCATCAAGTGGGCCGTCTGTCTGTCTGCTAACTCATGCAATAAAAAAATGCAGGTGGATTTTGTTTTTGTCGGGACCTGAGTTGTAACAGTATTATTAATATAATATGAATTTAATAAAATGGACTTTTTTGCGCTCGCTTACATGTACCTTATATCTAGACACGAAATTTCACGAAGC
This sequence comes from Dendrolimus punctatus, assembly GCA_012273795.1. Taxonomy (NCBI): domain Eukaryota; kingdom Metazoa; phylum Arthropoda; class Insecta; order Lepidoptera; family Lasiocampidae; genus Dendrolimus; species Dendrolimus punctatus. The sequence goes on from CM022549.1 coordinate 7,205,026, forward strand.
GGTTCTTGAAGAGCTGTTTCTTTAGGCCTCCACGTCAACTTAAAAAAAAATCGTGCGCATGTTTTAGACGCTTATTAATATAATATGAATTTAATAAAATGGACTTTTTTGCGCTCGCTTACATGTACCTTATATCTAGACACGAAATTTCACGAAGCGGTTCTTGAAGAGCTGTTTCTTTAGGCCTCCACGTCAACTTTAAAAAAAATCGTTCGCATGTTTTAGACGGAATACGGGGCGTTGCATAACTCTCTATTACTATTTTAACTTATTTTGTTGTTCGTGTCTTTTACTTAGCTTTGTGCAACTTCGTAAGTTAAATTTTGCAAAGTAATTCATATTTCTTAGACAATCAGACAATCTGTAAATAAAAAATATTCTGCAAATATTGTACATTATATTAATGTAATTACATGTTTGTTTTAAAAAAATCTCGTTATTTTTAGTATCCAAATACATCTAAGTACAGATGAATATGATGTGTATTTTTTTAAGTTAATATAATTGTTTCAATAACTTAAAGACGTTTTTTCACCTGGCTTTTCTTTTCACACGACATTGGCAAAATCAATGCATAAATGGCATTGCAGCCATCAGTAAAAAAAAACTTAGACGGCGCTAAACAATAAAATTAAAAAAAAGCAAATGTAAATTCAATAAATGTCACTATCTAGTATCTATTATTAATTTAGGTTTATTGGCTTGGCAGCTAGGCCTTTAAACCAGATCTTAGATTACAATATAGTTTCTTCATTTTCTTAAGCCTAGCTCAGCTAAATCCAGGTTCCAGCAGTCGTCATTCAACGGAGTTCTTGTGACAACTCGAAAGACCACATTTGAGTATACAGTTCACATTGCTCACAAAAACACATAATTAATAAAAAAAGAAAACAAAATTACTCAGCACAACATCTCTTTTCAGATCCCGCCAAAAACTTAATAAATGTAAGTATTTATTTTTCATCACGATATCATGCTTATTTTAAAGATATCATAAATATATATCAGGTGTGCGGCTTGATCAAAAGTGAATTCAGAACTTCATGCTATTTTATCATAAGTCATTGATATCTTAAAATTCTTAGTAAATTTTAGCGATCATCTCGCAAATCACAACTTTTATGTTTCAACGTCATTCAATAACGTTTAAAGAAGTGGTAACCAACAATTTATTATTTATTTTAATCGTTCAGCAGACAGACATACGGCCTACTTGATCGAAAGCGGTTACCATCGCCTATGGACATTTGCAACATCAAAGGTGCTACAAATGCGCTGCTGCTCTCTTAAGGGAGACTGGAGCCTGGTCACTAATTCTGGAACACAACTCAAGGTGGTTATGGCGCCATACATCAGACCAAGAGTGCTAGTCATCCAGTCGGGCATATGCCCTAACACCTGGCTGTGGGTTGTTTGGTCGCCTCTTACGACAGACCGCCCGGCCGCAGGAAATTGTATTCTTTCTATATTCCTGAACGGATAAAATATATAAAATATTTTAAAGTCTTGTGACTTTCATCGTCTGGACAATAGATTATAACAAAATTATTATTTTTATTGCGAAGTTAGCAAACAGGCTTAAAGCCAACATAATGGATGTTGGTTACCGTAGCCTATAGACGTCTGCAACACCAGAGGCGAAGCCAACTCGAGGCCAGGTTGGGATAAAGAGGACGAGAAATATAATACAAGATGTTTGGTATAGGAGGGATGATTAGATCAGTGATATATCAGATCAGTATGAGTGATAGTTCTCATCGCAAGAAACACGATAAACTCAAGGATAACCGATTCACGCTGATATTCTGTGAGACCGTGGTATCACACCGATGACCTGTGATCAAGGTGGCAAGTTGGCGCATGTCTGTACCATTCCAAAATTTATTTTAGATGTAATTTAATTGCATTAAAGTTCGAAATTGTATCCTAGACTACCCTCCAATCTACTTTAAACTATGTTTAAGGTAGATATGAGGGGCATAACGCTTTTCCATAGTTGACGATCTCTGCCAGTTCACTCTTGTAAGCGGCGTAAAAGAAATTCGTTCCAAAAAATATTATTAAGATTTCTTAATCTTTTGATAAATGAGTAGGATGCCAAACATTGGGCAGTAGTTTTCCCTTCATTGCATTGGTAACACACTGTAGTATAAAATATCGAAAACTCACCTCCACTTGGTCCGCCTGTTCTGGAACCAGGTTTTCACCTGAGCATCAGTCATTTTCAAGGTCTTGGCCAGAGACGCTCTCTCTGCTGACGCCAAATACTTTTGCTTGTGAAACCGTTTCTCTAATTCTGCTATCTGTAGCCTGGTGAAGGATGTTCTTGGCTTCTTGCGTTTTGGAGGTGTTCTGTTCTGGTATGGGTGACCGATCCGCCTCGTGATCGGGAAGGTGGCTGGAAGGTAAAAGTAATATAGATAATAGATATTCGTGCAGGAATAGAGAAAGATTACAAATTCCTGTGGTCGAGCTGCGAGTCTAGGGTATTTGCCCGTCTGGATGACTACCACCCCTGATCTAGATAGAGTATGCGGTCATAACAACCTTGAGATGTGATCCAGCATTCGTGGCCAGGGTCCAGTCTACTATTTGGAGAGAGGCAGCACAGTGGTAGAGCGTTGGTATAACAATGTCCGTAGGCGATCTTAACCGCTTTCCATCAGATGGGCCGTCTGCCTGTCTGCTGAATTCATGCAATAAAAAATCCTATCTTCTTCTTGATATATAAAAATGAATGTTTGTCTGTATGTCCTTTATAGAATTGTAAACTGTACATTTGATCATGTGATGATCTTTAGAAAAGTTATTTTGCATGAACCAAAGTTTTCTTAGTTGGTTTAAAATTGGACCCGGAAGGTAGCGCTACTGTCGGCGTATCGATTCAAGCTTTTCCGGGCAGGACGACGTCTGCTTGGACAGCTAGTATTATATATAAATGAGTAAGAATTTAATTGTAAATAGCATAATTAGGTATTATTATTCACCGGAATTGCGGAAAAATAATAATCAAACATACGGCCATGTTAGCACAGTTGGTAACGATCTCGTGTCAAATACGCATTATATCGAAAATCAAAAACATGGTCATATTTTCACTAATCGACTAAAAATTTCATAAAAAAAATCGGCAGTTTCTAATGCTGGTGTGCACCGATATTTAACCGGCGGTTAAAATAAAATAATCACTGTTTATGCATACGTTTTTACCCATTAATTTATTTGTGCACACCAGCCTTAGTTTATTAAAAACTAGCGACCCGCCCCGGCTTCGCACGGGTGCAATGCTGATACAAAATTAAATACACTACAGAAAAACTATGAACGTTGTATATAAAAACATAGCGGCCCGCTCCGACTTTGCACGGGCATCACTACATAGAAACCTCTAAAATTAGCAATGTTGCCTTAGTATATGATGCATGTATTATACATATAAACCTTCCTCTTGAATCACTCTATCTATTGGAAAAAACCACATCAAAATTCGTTGGGTAGTTTTAAAGATTTAAGCGCACATAGGGATATAGGGACAGAAAAGGCGACTTTGTTTTATACTATGTAGTGATAGTGATGATGATAGTGATAGTGACTAGTTTATTAAAAACTAGCGGACATGACAAACCTTGTCCTGCCCTTGAAAATATAAAAATGTAGAACCCAATTTCAGTGACACCTACCGGATCCAATTGTAAATCTATACAACTCCGGGAACTACTATAACACAAAAAAAAATCAAAATCAGTCCAGCGGTTTTGAAAAATTTCAGTAATACAAGTAGATACATTAATAGAATCTGCAATTATTTTTGATATATTCATACTTATCTACAATTTGGAGTTGAGACAAATCCAACAAATCAAAAATTTTAAAAATCAATCCAGCCGTTCTCGAATTGGTGTAAGCAACCGGACTTTGTTTTATAAATATAGATTTAAATATGGTTTTATTGATACGTGCATTCGTGCGAACAATTTTCTTATTTCTTCAGAACAAAACTTAGTGGATAAAATTAAAGTGTCTATCTGTGATGTGAATATTAATTCTAAAAATTGAGTAAAAACTGCTATATTTTATATAACGCAATCATAAATTATTGTTTTTAAAACTTTTTTCTTACTGGTTTTCTTATTGATTCAAATAAAATATTCTTATATTTTATTGAAATATGTATATATTTAACCAGAAATTTTATCTTTAATTTTTTGTATGTTTTACTTTGGTATCTATAATCGATAGATATCATGCAGGCACTTAAATATTGGCATGTATATCGACACCATATACTAGGTCACTGTAGTTTTATTTATTTATAGAGATTAGATATCAATTTATTCTTAATTAAAACTATTTCCATACATCCAAAATGTATATAAATTGTAAAGTAGTAAAATAAAGAAAACTTAAGCTCATTAATCAATGCGTATTTATTTTAAAATTTTAACATTCTTTTACATTTAAAATTTACAGACAATAAAAAAGAACCACTCTACTGAAAAGCGGCCGAAACGTCGGAATAGCCAAAATCAAATAAGTTACCGCGCTGAAAACCGTCAAAACGTACTTTTATTATGTATACAAGTCGCGAAAACTTAAGAAAATATTACAATGTAGTTTGTTAGATTTCTTGTTTGTCTGTTCGGGATTCACGTAAAAATTACTGTAGATTTAAAATCTGTGATACTTTTTATCCCAGTAATCCCGGGGAAATTTTCCCGGCAGCGGTTTGTAGTTATTCGGCTGCGTAAAAAATAGCCAGATTTCACTTAACCATAGCTTTCATCCTTTTTTAAATGCTGCAATATTTTGTGTCCTGAAAATCCCGCGAAAATTTCAAGTCAAGCATGGGCGAAGTCACGAGCATCTCCCGGTATCTATATATAAACCTTCCTTGAAAAATTATCTAACTGATGGATAAAAGCGATTAAAAATTCGTTGCATGGTTCTGAAGTTATATATATATAGTTACAATATATACAAAAAGACTAGATAAAATGTGTACACATTTTAGATAACCAATAAAAGCTGAGAAATATGGTGAGCAATCTTTCTTTTCTCACATCAAAATACAATTCAAGATTTCCATCTGCGATATAAAAACAACAGCTATTTCTTTTTACCTACTTCACATAATATATAATCGAATATTCCATTCAGCACATACATTTGATTCATGTGGTGTAATAGTTCAAAATTACAGTGTAAGAAATATTTCCATTTTTTATCTTGAGATAATTTTATCCTTATCTACATAATTGAAATCACGATTTAATCGCTTATATAACCACAACGGAAATTACAAGAATCTATGAATAAAGTTAACTTCATATAGTGATATTTATTCATAACTTCATCACACATGCCATTAACAATTCATATACACTTAAAGCTATTACAACCATAAAGATTACATCCATAATAAAGTTTAAATTACACTTCTACAACACTATTTTTCGAAAACTTAAAACACTGACCAATTGCAGACCGCAAGTCCGAGTTTAAAAAAGGAAGCCGTAATGGCTACAAATCGTTCCAAAGTAGCAGTTACACGTTTCTCTTTTCAAAATTACATCCAATATGGCGGACGTAATCACGTTTTTAAAATTCGAAACTCAATAAATTACATTCGTTTAAACCCGACGCTCTGATTGGTCGACCGCTTCGTAATGATCGAAGATACCCGCAATAGATCGATTTGCATTAAATGATCCATGAGATGAGAACGTTAACTGTATTATACTGGACACATCAATGCGAATGGATATTAATATCTTACAATCAACATAATGGGTTGTATTCATGATTATTTTACTATTAAACGTATTAGGTATATCAAAATAAATGGTATAATTTGTGTTTACTTTGTTCAGGGGAGCGTATAAATACTTTTATTCAGGTGTAATTTATAGTTTTTAAAAATCTGATATTTATTCACGGTCCTATTTTTTCCGCAACAAGTATATTCCGCATTATATTAAGGATTTCTTAAATTACGATGTCTAGGTATACTCATAAATAAAATCAAGTGTTTTCTGTTTATAACATTAATTGACAATATTTAAGTGAATTTTTTTATTTATATGATGCTTAATTCATTTTAAATGACCGATTTTGGCATATTTCTCTGTCTTTCAATAAAAGAGAGAAAGAGACTTCTTCCAGTCTGTCTAAAAAAATTGTCTTTTAAATGCTCCAAAGCAGCTCTTCATCTTCAAACAAAATTTTGAGGGTTAGAACAGGATCTTATAAGTTCTTCAGAAAGAATTTTCAGCAGATATTAACATAATGATAAGCCCTGTACGAACAACGTTGTGGACACAACTAGTTATAAAATACTATATAATATGTATTTTACTATCTATTTTTATCTGGCATTTATTTGTTTTTACGTTTCGATCTGAAGATTACGCTATTATATTAACCGACTTCAAAAAGGAGGAGGTTCTCAATTTGAACGGTATGTTTTTTTATGTATGTACACCGATTACTCCGAGATTTATGATCCGATTTACGTGATTCGTTTTTAGTTCGATGCGGAATAGTTGCCATTTAGTCCCCTAAAAATATAATATACTTTGGCCCAGCAGTTTTTATTTTATGAACATTTTTTGTGAAAACATTTTTCATTCCGTTCCATATGTACACCAATTACTCTGAGATTTATGATTCGATTTACATGATTATTTTTTAGTTTGATGTAGAATGGGAGCTATTCTACATCAACATTTAGTCCCTTGAAAATTTAACATAGTTTAGTCCAGTAGTTTTCATTTGATTACAATTTCTTATGAAAAACTTTCCCTGCCGTTTCGTATGTACACCGATTACGCTGAGATTTATGATCCGATTTACGTGATTCTTATTTAGTTTGACGTGGAATAGTTGCCATTTGGTCCCCTAAAAACGTAATATAGTTTGGCCCAGTAGTTTTCATTTTACAAACATTTTTTTGTTCGTAAAGTAGCGCGGCACCTTTCTTAGGTATACCCATAGGTACATAGCTAGACACTAAAAAGTAACAAATAAAAAACAAACTTCGTTTAAAAAAACCGACTTCAAAAACGAAAACACTAAAAAGTATAAAATAACTTATTTCTAAAGCTATTATTATTAATATATAATTATTATCTAAAACATCTTGAAGTCGGTGCAAAGTAAAACATAAAAATTATTAGTATATATTGAAAATTACTATATAATTACTAATTATATATCAATTCAGATACATCAGGTTAAAATGAAAATTAATTGGCGATTAATTTGCAAAAAAAGTTTTTAATGCGTTCATATAAAGTTCTCTATTATCTTAAAACATTATAAAATACTACCATTTACTTCAGTCAAAAGACCAGTAGCACAATGCAGTCATAATATCAAAAAAATATGACGCTCTCATTATTACATTTTTCGTTTTCAAATTGGGAATCGTATTAAATGGCGCGCTGCCATTGGTCCGATGATAATAATGGCTGCTTCACGTGACCGCAAATTATGCAGCAATTGCGAGGGATATACGTAACTTATAGCGTAGTAAAAGAACACCGAATGCAGATAATTCTACCATAATTTAACTTCAATGGTAGGTTGACGCGACAAAGACGTTTTAGAACAATAAGTAAATTATTAATATATGTATTTCTATTGATAAATAACTTCAAAAAAATAAATTAAATTAAAAATGACTAATCATAAACACATCAATTATTAATCATACACGAATCAAAATTCTAATAATACATGTTTTTAGATTAGACAAATTAAATAATTAAAACCAATTAACAACATAAAAATACTGTCCTACGTCACACTACATCAGAAAGAATTTACATCATAACTTTAAAAAGTTTTAGAATAGTACGAACAAAAGCTCTCTTAAACAAATAAAAGGCTTTCCAGACCACTTATAGATACATTAAAACGATTAGGTCCAACTAAAACATAACATAGCTTAGTTATTTGCGTCACATGATATTAAGATTCATAAATAACTAACTTTTACAATATACCGAACAAAAGATCAAAACAAGCTAATCAGCCAAGCTACATCCATTGGTGCATTCAAGCACTTGATCACTGACCATTATTTGTCCATTAAATAAAATTTGTTGCAGTAAATGAAATTCTATTATTATTCGCATGTAAGTATATGTAATTTATATTATTTTAATCTATTTAATTATGTATGTCTTTATTAGTTTATTATTGTAATAATTTTGTTTTTTCTTCAATTACGATTGAATTAGTTTCAATTTAGTTAAACCACCAAATATAATTCAATTTTCTTGTAATATCTCCTTGGACACCGGGTTGTCTAGAAGAGATCGCTATAAGTAATAAGACCGCCCATTGTTCTAATTTAAATATGTTTATATTACATATCTAGGTTTAAGTTATGGTGAACAATAAAGAGTTTTCATTCATTCATTCATTCAAAAGATTTCTAAATAAAATAAAAATACTTAAGTCTTTCCAGACCAGCCAACTATAGATTAAATAGATTTACAACATAACACTTACACCACAGGGCATCACAGAATTTTTTTTTTAAACTTTCCAAATATATCGAACAAATGCTTTCTTAAACAAATCAAAAGTCTAAAAGTAAACGGTTTTCCAGATTAGGCTCACCTACATTATAATAAGTATATTTCAGTTCTTGGCATTAGATGGCACAAAAGTAAATACATTAAAATATAACTTTTAAAATATAAGAAACAAAAGCTTTCTAAACGAATCAAAAGTGTAAAAATAAAAGGTTATACAGACCAGTTACACATTAAACCGATTAGGCCCAACTACACTATAATATATTTCGGTTGTTTGCGTCACATGGCATCAGAGTGGAAAAGGGTGCGTAATAAGATTCCGTGGGTTGTAATCGAGTTACGAAGGTATGATTCATGTGAACAACATAAGGGAGGAAGGGTGGCCACGGTTATTGTTAGACCTTTCCGATTTAAAAGAGTCTGTTTTATACATATTTACCACTAAGTGTTACCAACCAGTTCGTTTCCATTTATTCTTTATACGGTGTGCCTATTTGTACGGGTACTGGACGAATAAATTATATTTATTCGTACAGTCATTCAATGATTTTAAAAAAATTTAAGAATGAATTGGATGATTAGCTTGTTTTTTAATTAGGTTAGGTTAGATTTTTTTTAATGACATGTTTTAAAGAATTATTGAAAACATGAAAATAAAAACAAATAAATAAATTCTAAAATGAGGGTGGGGTATAGATACACGGCACATTTATTTATTATGAACAAATCGGAACATTTTTAATATTGGTTATTTTTTTTATAACCACCCAAAAATAATTTTCCGACACATACACGATTAGTCCCCATGTGTACTGGCGCTATACATTACGGAACAAGATCTGCTTATATGTTACTACAAAGTATACGCGAGTATTTGCGTACTGCTCTTGTATGGATTGGAAGAACTTCGTAAAATACTTATTTTCAATCTTTAATTAGGTTAGGTTAGCTTTTTTTTGGCCGAGCCTTTTTAAGAACATTTTCAGTACCCGTATTAATAATTATAAATTGTTCGTAGAGTACCCGTATTAATAGACTCAGCCTTTTTTATAAGTTTTCATTTTACTCGCAGCATTTGTAAGTTTATTTAGTTTAAGAATTGGAAGTTGAATTAGAACCAGTATCTTTAGACTCGACTTTGACATTTTGCATGCCTGTTTATTGCTGATGACAATATACGAAAAAAAAGATTTATTTTTGAAATTACAAACTGAATTATTATGATTTTGTAAAAAGTTCCTGATTATTGCTTACCAAAAAGTCCAGGTATAAATGTTATATAAACTTTTTATAGTACGAATAAGAAGAAGATTTATTGTTGAACTTAGATATTGTGACTCATTAAATATTATCTTTAATAGAACTTTGAATAAAAATTTTGTAGCAGTATCATTAAGAAATTTTTGTTTTAAAATGTTCATATTATATATATATATACTAGCGGCCCCGGTAGACGTTGTCCTGCTCTGAAAAAATAAAATCTATGACCCGATCCCAGGGCCACCTACCGGTTCCAATTGTTGATTTAAACCATCCGGGGACCCACTCAAACACAGAAAAACAAAATCGCTCCCCGTTGTTAAGAGGATTCTAGAATCCGATCTCAGCGCCACCTACCGGTTCCAACGGTATAAAAACTATCCTATCTTTCAAGTTGGATCAAACTGCACACGGTGTGCAAATTTGATTAAAATCGGTTGAGTAGTTTAGGAGTCCATCGCGGACAAACATCGTGACAGGAGATTTATATATATTAAGATATATACATATATATATTTTTATTAGTCTGCATAATTGAATATAGATTATAATCATTTGTTTTTCATCTTCATTAAGCCGCTTCATAGCTTATACTATATTCTGTTTATGCAAACACGGCATGCCTAATATAATTGGTTATATTTCAATCCCTTTTGAGATTATTTTTATTAAAAAAATATGTCTTTTCCCCATGTCAACTTTCACATCAACAATCTCGTTGCCAAATTTCATCAAAGCGTAGATAAAAAACAACAGATAAATCTTAAGTTTATTTTAAATTTTTGTCTTATCTGGTCCAAAAACATGTTTGAAATAGTCATACATGAAACAATAGAAGTATACAGTCTATTGCGCCATCTAATCATGTAGGCATTAATTTATTTATTTGGGAAAAATGCAATAATTAGTTCATTTGTATTGGAGCTATAACACTCCAAAAAAGAAAAGACGTACAATAATTAGTATTTTATTATAGTTTAGTTATGACTTAATATAGTAATAATATGGCTCATACAATTACAAGAAGATGAATTACTTTGCTAGAAAGTACATATATTTATTTTAAAAAGCTGGTTTATATTTCCACACAACGAATTAGAAATGCTTTTAATTTACCCTTGAAAAGAAAACCATATTATACAAAAGAAAAACCAGATCCCCAAAGAAATATTTTAAAAGGCAAATAATAAAATTATCACTTTTAATTTCAAAGCAAAGAAGCAATTAGGCGAAACGTAACTTAAGAAAAATTAAGAAACAAATTAACTCTGAAAGGCTTAAGCGGTTAGGGGTAAGCTCTTTATGATATTATCCCTTCGGGCAACCCCTTTCGCCCTCCGCTTATGTTTGCCAACAAACAGAATCTCCTAAATTTATACCGTTTTATTACACCCTTACGAAGTTCAGATATTTCAGAAAAGGTATTATGGTATATAAGTAACAAATATATGGTTATAGATAGGTATGCAGATGACCACGCTTTATTGGGAACTTGCGCGCAGACATCATTGAAGGCGTCACGCTTCTAGAAAAAGAAGCGTTAAAAGCAGGACTCAGGATTAATCACGATAATGTTGGGGGCGAAGAAGAAATAATTAAGTAATACGAGAGGTGTTCGTTGTTACAAGATATATTTTCAAATGTTACTTCATCGGTGGCAGAAACAAGTTAAAGACAGCCACTTATTTCAATATTAAATTCAAATTTAATATGTACAAAAAGTTTGTATATCCATCAGATAAGACCAAGAATTTCCACATGAGACGCTGTAAGAACCCGAAGAAAAGAGGAAGGACTTGCAAAACTAACAAGTGTTGCAAGTCCTCTCTGTTTGTGTGAACAGAGAGGACTTGCATTTTGGGAATACCACTTACAGAAGTGTACAACTATTGTACTATATTACTACATGAGATATAAACTAGTATACTACAAAACTTATAAATATATAGCAATAAATATAACGCTATTTTATATAATCATTAAAATAGAAAAATATATATTGTAAGTAAACCATAGATAATAGTTAAATTACATAGATCTTGTAGGGCTCAGAAGACTATTTTTGTAATGAATTAAGTCCCAGTAAGTAAAGTAAATCCAATACACCTAGTTATTCATATAGGTATCGTTTATACCTGTACATCACTATCTTATACAATTACATAGACACAAAAACAAAAAGCGCACTATCTTCCAAACAGGAGACAAATGCGCGCTCATTTTCGTGCCAAATCCGCCCTCGCTAGGGATGGGAAAAGTATTCGAGAAGACGAATAGCTGACGTCTAATTGGGCGCTGACGTCGCATGGGATTAGAGGCGCTCGCTCCATCACTCAGCTCCACGCATTTGTCCGCGCCTCAAAGTTGCCCCGTCGTGCTATGTTTTAGGAAGCATTTGAACTTTTTACGTAGTAAACGTATCTAGGAAAAGTGTGCTTATGATATACATAGGTACTTAATAGATTCTGTAGATTTGTAAAAAGGGTATATATTAGAACAATACAGAAATATGACGATATTTTAATAAAATTTTTTTTAGTCAATATGCAGGACACAATCAACTAATACAATAAAAGAAAACTTAACTAAGTTATATTGTATCTACATAAAATATAATTCCTCAAGATTTTAAGTAGAATAGTGAGCCTATCCCACCGTCTTTTATAGGTAAGGTGCCTCAAAGGCTGGCTACGTTTCCTCACTGGATTTCCATACTGATCATTTTATTGTTGTGTTCTTCTTTCTCTTGGCCTTCGCGGCCTTTGCGTTATCTTCGTCTGCGGCTTAATTGACCATTCTTTGGCGTTTGGTGGTCATGGTGATTCAACGGTTTCTGATCTGGCCATATTTGGTAAATAGATTGGACGCAGCAAGGTATTAGCCCCTAAAGTCGGACAAATTATATCTTTAATTTTTTAATCATGACGTGGAAAATAAGGAGAAAATTGAGGTTATAAAGCTCTCAAAACAGTTTCAACGAAAACATGTTTGGACACTATGCATTGCGTAGCTTTTAAGATTGGGATATTATCGATTTGATGCTATTTGTTGTTCCGTAGCATGCAGCTACTGGGCAATTTGAACAGATATCTTTTCAATCTAGGTGTCGCTGACAGCCCGCTGTGCAGAGCTTACATGGAGGCAGACAAAATGCAGAGGGGTGGCCCAATACACGACGAAGTATTTGGTCGCTCCAGGTAGCCTTCGGGAGTCTTCAACAATTTAAAGAGACTGATGGACTTCCTGGAGGCGTTTGGCTGGATAGATGGACGAGGGACTGAAGACTACTCCAGTCCCTCATCGGACTTAGTTTTACAATTATATAGATTTCCTCTCTCGTTAACTTTAGTATTTTTGTTCGGTAACGGTTTCTATTTAAAAATGCGAAATAGACATTCGAATAAATAAGTGATAACTTTAACACCACTATGCAATCAATACAGCACGAGCAGTAAACATTTTCCAATTACGCCGGACATCGAGGTGTTGTGAAAAAATAAACAGACAAAATCTCATACATATTGTACGCAACACGGGAATACCAATTCCCACTACTTACAGACAAACGAACGGGAATTGGGAACTCATGGAATATTCAGCGATGGACAGTGGGATGCAATCGGGATTCGGGTTTAGAATGCATTTTCAAACGTTGCACTCGGCTGGACAAAGCGAAACGTGCTTTTATGATGCAGCGCTTTTATTGCTTTTGTTTCTTTGTCAGTCGTGTACAACGAGGTTAGTGTTGTGCTTTTATTGCTTGATTTACATATACGATGCTAGTAGGAAAAAATTGATGTGGCGCTTGTTGTTGATATATTCAGATGATGTCTCAGCTTGATCAGCGATGGATAGAGGAATGTAGTAAGAATTTAGATTTAAAGAGTAATTTTCTTTTATAACGTAGTGCTTTTATAGCTTTTGTTTGTTTGTCACTTGTGGACAACGTGGCTAGTACTGTGATTTTGTTGCTGAATTTACACGTAGGATATCAATGAAATATATAACTTAGTGGAAGAATTTTGTTTTTGAGTTGCAGCTCGGTTGTGTCACAGGCTTAGGATATAATACAATATTGCGTTGTCACCGAGTGAACTTCGCGTGATTCACGAATGACTAGTCTGTTAACGATTGGTACTCGACCTATACTTAATACATTCTGAGCAAGGATGGTTAGTGTAAGTATAATTGTTTACAGATTTAAACTAAAGTACATAATTTTATCGTAAAAGGGGCATTAGTCTCAGCATAATGCTGGTCTGTTCAAACCAGTGCTGGTCTTCCGCTGTGCCCTACATTATATCATTGCAAAACATGAAGTAATATATTAAATATTGTATATATAATTATATATATATATATATATATATATATATATATATATATATATATATATATATATATATATATATATATATATATATATATATATATATATATATTAGGGTGATCCAAAAAAAATAATTAATAATATTAAGATTGTCCTCATCGCATTTTTTAATTCCCATAAGAATAACACAGGAAAAATTTTTTTGCTTCTTCTGATTTTTGTACCGTTCGAACTACTGGTTGACTGATAAATCGCTGTTCCAATCTTTATAGAGAATTGAACGCTCTACAAAAAAGGTCTGATAACATATTTTGATTACATGAGAATTTTTTTTTAACAACCGATTTTTCCGTTTCACTTTAATAAAAGAATATTTATACAAAAATACGTATACATATATATATATATATATATATATATATATGTATACGTATTTTTACAAGAAACAGGGAACATAATAATCATAAATAATTGGTCAGCAGCAGATAAAGAAAGCGTGTGAACTGTACAACATGCCGAAAGCAGAAGTAAATCGGCTAAGGTACCCTAAAATAATAAAAGTTAATGTTGAAACCAAATTTACTATTACACAAAAGTGATTGCTTCGTTGCTATTAAGCCCATTGTTATATAAAATTAAAACAATCTCAATTTATTCAAATGTCACAACACAACTGTTAAATTACTATTGTGTAATCTCAATTATGTAAGGAAGTAGTAGGCCGTTGAAGTATGAAAACAACTAGGTACCTATTTGATAGAGTTATTGTATACCTTTAAAAATATATTAGGGTCCAGAACCGAGATACCTCGGACTCGAAAGTACCGAGAATTCTCGGTTTTCGACGTCGTATTAGAACCGATAATTCTTGTTAAAAAAACTTTATTTATCATAAGAATATTTTTACAATCCACTTAAATTGGAGAAAGAGAGAGAGAACATTTAAAAGATATAGAAAAATAAGTTGTACCTTTGTAACGGAGATAGAAGGCACAAACACCAAGATTGCTGATATGTTTACGCCGCCTACTTTAAATTATATAAATGTGAAAGTAAAAGGGAGATTCTCTCATTTAATAAGTGGCCAAAATGCTGTTAATGGCGACAGGAGTGCCTTGTGGAGCAATGATGTTGTCGTGAAGTAGTATTCTGTCAATACAAACCCAGTAGATGTTCAATAGGATGCTTAAATCGAAGCTCTTGAACAGCAAAAGGAATGTTTTTTTATGTGGGAAATGTTTTCAAAAGAGTTAGGATTATAATGGTAAATAACTTGTAACGATCGGAAGGATTAAAAAGCTTTAATATTATGTTTGGGTTCAAATTTATTATAAAGAGTTATTTCACAGAACGCGACGCTACGAAAGGTCTCTTAGGAGTTACAAATGCCTGAAGAAGAGTTTTCATGTAACTAGTTGTTACCTGCGACTTCGTCCGTATTATTTAGTTTTTTACAAGATAGTTTAGGTAAATTAAATACTAAAAATAAACTAAGTTATAAATATTACAAGCTATTATAAACTTTTTAACAAGTCGCTGCCAGATGGGAGCGTGCCCAGAAGGCTGGCTGCATTGCCGTGCTGTACGGCGATGCTTATTTGTTGGGCGAAATATGAAGGTTTTAATACAGGCGACTATTGACCATTATCATTATTTTGTCATTTCGCTACGGAACCGTAATAAATCTCGAGAGATAAACAACAATTGTTTAAAAAATCCTTACTATTAAATTTAAAGAGTCTTGTACACGCAACCGAAATTCCGGTTAAACGTTTCAAATTACGTCCGTGTGACGTTCACACACATCGGTTATTACGAGCTCGGCTCATTTTGCTCATTAAAATTTGTCCCTCAAAACGTCATCACCGTACCACAGGGGTTACGTGGCCTAATTGCCGGTAATCTCGTGATGGTTAACGAGAAGGGTCCCTTATATAACGTAATAAAGGTTTATACTCCTAAAATTATTTTTATATTTATGTTTTAATCTTGAACAATATTTCTTGACACATTTGGCTGTTGATTTTAAATATACATGTTATCATTATGAAGGAATTTTCCGGATTGAGATAAGAAGATTTGAAAAAGGGAGGTCCAAAGTTTAATGCGGTGAGCGAAAATCAAAATTAATGTTTAATTAGCGTATGACAACCATTAGTAAAATGAGCGGAGTGTAAACTATATATGCAGGAAGCGAGTGAAAAAGTAATGTATAAAGAGCGAGCGGATATTTATATATAATGAACTTCCAGTACGATACATCTCTGAATGTTCAAAGATATTTACGAAATGAGCGCCAATATATTTAAATATATACAAAGTATGACGTAAACGAGCGGCGTAATAAAATAAATTGAGCGATTATAAATGAATAAAGCGTGAGCGGAAGACTAATATTACGTACATTAAACAAAAAAGTATGCGGATCAGAAAATATTCAATTAAATATCAACTTGAATAACGTATCTTAAACCAGCGAGATTAAATATAATAAATTAGCGAGCAAATAAATAATATGATAGGAACGTCTTAAGCAAACAAACAAAAACGCGCCTAACTTAAATTAATAGAGCGTATTGAATAATTAAAATCAATACGTTAAGGTGATTTATCAACAAAAGAAGTGTATGACAACAGGTGTATGGGTGGTAGAGTTGGTGCTGATAGACTGCAACGTGGATGGGACGCCGTCTCCTCCTTCTGCGAGCAAGTCATGTCTGCGAAGGAGGAGGCAGAGCGGGAGCGTGAGTGTCCCTTCCAGATGTGAACGTGAGTGCTCCGCGCGCGCTCATTTCTCGAGACCTAGTAGGCATCGGGGGAGAAGCTCTCTTGCATTGGAAGAGGCCTAGTGAGCGAAGCCCACGCCTGCCAGGGCACGCAGTTGGGAATCCCGCAGTCCCCCAGGCTTCTGTGCCTGTCGCGGTTAAGTCCTCACACGGATTTCCCCTGGCAAAAAAATTATAGACTGCAACGTACGTACCACGATCAAATCAAAGATGTCTTAAACAATGGAGATTAATTAATTTATATGAAACAAAAGATTAATTTCAAGATCGTCACAAGTGGAAATCCATCGTTCTGCTTACTCCTATGGGAAACAGACGTCCATAATATACATGTATGTAAGTTATTATTATTCATATTCCTATAATATAATAAATGTGTTCGGAGTGTAAAAAAATAGGGGGATTACTCGAATCAACCGACTCCGATTTTTTTTGTAAATTGTTATGAATCTTATGTACAATGTCTAAAGAGTTTATATCTTTTTGTGTAATAAATTATCATATTGTATTTATGTATAATAAATAAGTCTATTACGTGTTTATTTTAGTGTGTTTAGCGAGAATAAATATTTTTTCTTCTATAGTATTTGCTAGTTTTCGCGAATAGTAGCTCGCAAACTTCGGAATAAAAACCAATTATAAAATCCCGTGCTTAAAACCGTTAATACGTAGATAAATTATTATTTTCTTTCTCTTTCTTTCAAAATGCAATTTTTAGATTTTTTTTCTATCCGCCTATCTGAGAGAGTACCACGTGAATTTACTAAATATATAAACGAACATTAAGAAAGAACTGGTTTACACCAGTTGAAAAGCAAAAATTGTATTTACTGCATTACAAATGAGAATTGATTCAAACATATTCTCTCCCTCTTTTCTTTCAGCATATCCCAATTATTTAGGGTCGGCACATTATGTCTTTTCCTTCCACACTCCTCTTCTGTAACATACATCTTCTGTCACACCACATATCATCATATCATCCTTCACACAATCCATCACACAATCCATCCATCTTTTTTTGGTCTACATTTGTCCAGACCATCTTCATCTCAACATTCGAATAGCTGCTTCAAAAGCTGAAGGTCTCAAACGGCGCAATCTATTTGTGCCGCTTGGAGTTGAATCATTAGGTCCGTGGGGTCCATCAGCAAAAAGTTTTTTCAAAGAGCTTAGCAAAAAACTCTCTGATGCCACCCGTGGTCAAAAGTCTGGCTCATATTTCGCCCAACAATTAAGTATCGCCATACAGCGCGGCAATGCAGCCAGCTTTCTGGGCACGCTCACATCTGGCAGCAATTTGTTACACAGTCTATAATAGCTTGTAATATTTATAACTTAGATTATTTTTAGTTTTTAATTGTATTTAATTCTGGTTTAATATTTTCATTATCTAATAATAATAAAAAAACTGATTAGTTTAACATTCGATTCAAACATATAACGGTACTAGAAATGAGAGCAAATTTATACCCCAAAAATGCCTAGAGACACGAAAACCAATAGCACTTTGGATAGCGAATCTCATAATAACTTTCTTAGGGCAAACATATAAATTGCAATATAATATTTTATGGCAAATAGATGTCGCAACCGCGAAGCTAAGGGAGCCCTCGCGTATATTTACACATTTGAAATATGGTTGCTTTTATAACCTATCACGTTATGGATTGCTTTGAAAGAATATTACATATATCTATAGATAAGTCTAAGTATATTGAAGAGTGGATATTAATCGTGTTGACTAACACGTTTTAAGTAATATAGACTTTATAGAGATGTGCTATTCGAGTTGTAATGAAGACTTCGTGATCGAGCAAGTTGAAACTGTTGAACTGAATTATTTCTAATTTATATCTGATATAAAATTAAAATATATCAATCAATAACTTTTTATTGTGCACCAGAACAAAAATAGAACTTACAAAAACTGTGTCTCATTATATACAATCTTATCGCTAAAAAGCGATCTCTTTCGGAGAACCCCAGAAATGCATATAGAATATAATGATGCTGATATATATATAATACATCGTGCAATTTCCTATATTCTAGTAATAAATATATAAATACGGATGTTCTGTACATTAAATGGATATATACTTAATATATATAAAATAAAAATACGAATATCGTTTTAAATATTGATAGCGATTATGCTTGCAATATATGGAATAAAATATAATAGAATATAGACACTTTATTGTACAGAAATGCAACATAAAATTAAGAACATTAATATAGAAGTAAAATCGGCAATCTTATCGCCCATGGAGATTCATAACATAACATATAACAGCATAAGTAACATATAACAGCATAACAGCAAAAATCAAAACTTGCTTCACCAGCACTAGTACAATAATTTATTTAATTAATAAATGAAGAGTATTAATCGCTTTCTAGCCATATAATTTTAGCATTTTTTTATTATAACCATCGGTTAAATATGTATGCAGATCAGCCTTAGATTACCTCTACGGCTTAGGAGGGTACGCCTTTGTAGCCTAGCTCACTGGAACGCAAATGCCCGAAATTCGATTCCTTGTATGGCAAAATTTGTAAATGATCTATTCATCATCATTTTATCCGTGCAGGAACGGAGAAAGGATACAATTTTCTGCGGCCGGGCGTCCTGTCGTAAGAGGCGACAGCATAACCTAGAGCCAGGTGGTAGGGCATTTGGCCGATTGGATGGCGACTAGCCCTGGTTTAGAGTATACCTCTATAACAACCTTAGGTGGCAACCGGCATTCGTGACCAGGTTCCAATCCCCTTTAAGAGAGCAGCAGCGCATTCGTAGCACCTTTGGTGTGGCAAATGTCCATAGGCTGAGTCTGCTGAACTCGTACAATAAAAAAATAGTCTAGCATCGCCTTCAGAGCAGGGCCGCAGTGGGCGAAAACTATGAAGCGCCTCTTTTTTTCACGAAGCTGCATGTCTCAACTTATTTTTTTTCATTTGTTAATTTTGACCGAAATAAATGGTTTCCGGTTTTAAAAACTTCAATAATATTTTCCAAAATAGGTATAACCAGTTCCCTTCCGCTAGCCAGTTACTGCAAAAACTCTAGAAAAAATAATTATATTGTTGTGTAAGTGTATCAAAAATAATTTCGACGACGGCGCCCCTTTTGTCTTGGCGCCTGTGTGCACACTTCGCACATAGGGGCGGCGCGGCCCTGCTTCAGTGTTCAGTTGCCCATGACAAAAGTTACTTGCTTAGCTTGCGATACACAATATGTGTTTGTCTGACGATTCCTACTCTTAGTCAATGAATATAACTAAACTATCTGGTAATATTTCTAGCTTGTTTGCACCAGTACTTTTCAAAATGAAAATTAGACCACCTTTGAAAATTAAGTCAAACTAAACGGATTGTTAACTGAACAACGTTTGTCCGTTAACGTCATGAGATATCTAATTAAAACTTTATATAGAATGGATTTTGCATCGCAAGCATTGCTCAAATAAAATCGGCTAAGTGTGTGCCACTCCGTCTACATAGAAGAATTCTGTAGAGGCGACGATAGACTGTTTTTGTCATTTGACTATAATAACTTTTGCTGAAAGTATTATTCTGTTATCACAGATACTAAAAGTAGCTAATATTTCATATTAAAATGGAAAATTGCTCAAAATAGTTGCGAACAGTGTTGCTTTGGCGACTTTTTAATACGCTTTTATTAGCTTCATACGTATGTTAGTATGTAACGGAATCTTTGAACATGATTTTGACCCCCTCCAAAACGTCGGATTAACTCGAAATTTGGCATGCTTATTAAGGACCGATGTCAATTTAATATTTTAAACAGTTTGATCCGTTATCCATACTAGGATAATCAGGATTAGCGATTTTTTGTGAGCATATGACAATTGCAGAGACCATCAGGATAAAACACCGCTCTTCTACGCAATAGCTAATAGAGATGTAAATATTATGAAGCTATTGCTAAATAGTCACTAAAAAATGAAAAAGAAATAATACTTTAAAAAAACTAAAAAATACGCTTTTATAGAAAATCCAACTAAAAAATAGAAAATATTTTTAATAAATTCGTTAGAGGTATTAAAAGACATTTTTTTACGTAAAGGTAGGGCGTTATCTGCGTTAGTGTTAAAGATTTAGCCCATTTCACGCATACATTATTATTAATGACGTTATTTTTTACGCTTTAAATAAAACACATTCGGCCACAGTCTAAATCTTTAACGTTAAGGTTCTTTAACGTTTACGCAGGAGAAGCCCGAGCATAATAAAATACTCCCAACTATACTATACATTCTGTCGAAAAAGTATCGGAAATTGATGATTTGTTTATGGCTCCAAATTCAATTTTGTGTCTTTTTTGTTAGGTTGGCACAACTGTTTCTCATTTTGCCGCGGACCTTGAGTTGCACCGATCATTTAATTAAATACAGTGCTGTTTTTAGTTAAATTATATCTAGTGCGTATTGCGAATATCATTATGGACAAAAACATTAAACTAAGAGTTTATCTTGAATTTTGCATTGCCAATGGAATTTCGTGTTTGGAGAGACTGAAAATGTTACAGAATGATTACGGTGAATCGATTTGATCAAAAACACGTGCATTATAAGTGGCGCAAAGCGTTCAAAATCGGTCGAGATATGATGGAAGATTTGTCTCGCCCTGCTATCAACGTCTTCAACTGAAGTTAACATCGCGAACATGAAGAAAATAGTGGCTGAAAATCCTCACTCAAGTTTGAGAGAAATAGCCGCTGAACTTTCTCTGTCTCACGAATCCATTAGTATCATTTTAAATAATTACTTGGGTATGAAACATGTTGCAGTCCCAAAAGACCTGAAATTTCTCGAAAAATTCAGTCGCATAAGAGTCGCTGAGGACATGCTAGAACAAGTGAATTCCGACCCAACATTCATGAAACGCATTGTTACTGGTGACGAGACGTGGGTTTACGAGTTTGACATGCAAACTAGTCAACAAGCTTCGGAGTGGCGCCTTCCAACTGAACCGAGACCGAAAAAACAACGCCCAAGTCGATCAAAAGTCAAAATCGTGTTGACTGCTTTTTTTGATTTTCGCGTTGTGCACTCGGAATTCTTACCGGAAGGTCAAATAGTAAAATGAAGTATATTATTTGAGCGCTATGCGGCGTGTAAGGGAGCGGATTCGACGAAAAAGGCCATATTTGTGGAAAGAAAATTCTTGGATTTTGCACCACGATAATGCGCCTTCGCACAATGCCATTATTGTGAACGTGACCTAAACTCAACAAATACCATCGAGCAACCACTTTTATCACCAGATATGGCTCCAGCTGACTTCTTTCTTTTTCCTAAACTCAAATTACCACTTCGTGGCATTTTTATTCGTTAGCGGAACATAAAGGATGACGAGGACTAAACTCAATTCAGGAAGAAGCGTTTAAAAAACATTTTAATGATTGGAATATCCGTTGGCGTGTGTATCGTTTCTGAAGGAGCATACTTTGAGGGTAATAAAATAAATTTATATGAATGACTAACATTTTGTGTATTATGGACAGAAGGTCAATAATTACTTTTTTGTATCCGGTACACTTTTGACTCTCGTCGACCATTCCGCAATGCTTGAAGACGAAAGTCTTCGAGCAGTGCGTCCTACCCATAATGACGTACGGTGCCGAGACGTGGACACTGACAGCGGGACTGGTCCACAAATTCAAAGTCGCTCAACGGGCTATGGAGCGAGCTATGTTAGGTGTTTCTCTTATAGATAAAATCAGAAATGAGGACCTCCATAAGAGAACTAAGGTAACCGACATAGCTCGCAAAATTAGCAAGTTGAAGTGGCAGTGGGCCGGTCACGTCTGTCGCAGGACCGACGGCCGATGGAGCAAACGAGTCCTGGAGTGGAGACCGCGTCTCGGTAAACGTAGCGTAGGACGCCCGCCAGCCCGGTGGACTGACGACCTGCGCAAGATCGCCGGCAGGGGCTGGATGCGGAAGACAGGAGACCGGGATATGTGGCGCGTACTTGGGGAGGCCTACGTCCAGCAGTGGACTGAATATAAAAAAAAACACTTTTGACATAGTAGTAAGACATGTTCCGTAGGGACAAAATTGCTTTTTTATTTAGTAAACTCGTTAAAATAGTATAATTATGACACTTATGACGTCATAAGTGGATTGACTGGTACAAAATCTAGAAGGTTCGATGTTTTGTAAGATGATAGGAAATGAAAAACTAATTTTGGACCAGTCATAAGTCCCTTAGATCACCGTTACAAAGAACATAACTTTCAATAAAATATTACAACTTTACGACGCAATCAAGTCCAATAAACTTCAATGAACACCATCATATATCTATTTATATTCATTTTAATTTTCTTATAGCATGTAATTAATATCTTATGTTTCATTTTTAGAGTTACCTGACCATTTTAGCAAAACGAAACCTTCATAAAATCATCATCCCCTTTCATTCGCAGAGCTATTTAGCTTATCTAGAGCCGGGCAGCCTGATGTAGGATGCGACGAAACAACCCGCAACCAGGATTATATTCCGGCATTACTACCAAGAATCCAGTTCCTCTTTAGAGAGTGGCAGGACTTTGGTGGCACCTTTGGTGCTACAGATAAAAGAAATACAAGGTGTAACAAAGTACATTTTAACAAAATCAAGTATAGGCTCGCGTTTGACCATTATCTAGCTTGATTTGAGCGGAGATATGGTCTAAGATCAAGCACGCTTACCTAGAAGGTACCTATTCACACGAGACTTGAAGACACCCAGGTTTTAGGTCTCGGGTATACAGACTCCGGCAGTGAGTTTCACTTCTTTGCGGTGCGCATAATGAAGGTCGACTCAAAGCGCTTTATTTGTTTATATTAATTCATTAAGAAAAAACATTTGTGTCCGAAATATACATAGTCATAATTACAATTATAAAAACTTCTAAGTTACAATAAACATTCTTAATTTTATCCGTGCAGGAACGGGGAAAGAATACATTTCATTACATTTCATTTCCTGCGGCCCGGCGGCCTGTCGTAAGAGGCGACAAAACAACCCACAGCCAGGTGGTAGGGCATTTGTCCGACTGGATGGCTACCACCCCTGGTCTAGAGTATGTCGCCATAACAACCTTGTGTTGTGTTCCGGCATTAGTGACCAGGTTCCAGGCTCCCCTAAAGAGAGCAGCAGCGCATTCGTAGCACCTTTGGTGTTGCAAATGTCCATAGGCGATGGTAACCGCTGTCCATCAAGTGGGCCGTCTGCCTGTCTGCTAATCTCCTGCAATAAAAAAAAAACATAAATATGTCACTAGGAAGGCATTTTCATATAATCATTATTATTATTTAAGAACAAAACCAATCGTCAACTGAATAATATGCTTGTTTAAGGAGGAATTCTTTAACATAACGCTTATCATTTTATATATATTTTATTTTTATTTAGGTCAGTAGGTAGTTTGTTGAAAATTTCAATAGCCTGATACGTGATACTGTGCTTTAGAACATTATTTTATTTTTTATATCCTTCCTTCTTGTTGCTTCTCTAATTTCTCTTTCTTCCTTCGTCTCAAACTGCGTAATCTGTTTTGTCCTCACTTATGAGGACAACCAGTATATAAAGAGATGGGACCGTAAGTATACTTTGTTCGTACAGGTGGTATATCCGCCATATAGCGGTGTCGCATGCAAGTGTGCCTGGTTGTCCGACGATGAAGGAGAGACGACGGAATAAGATTGCAACACACTCTACAAAATGTATCCGATAGAAAACCGACAAGCTAGCAACCCTGCGTCGACATGAAACATCAATGATTACTGTAAAAGCTTGGTGGGCGATCGATTATACCTATTCGGTGCCGTCATCTAAAGAATCTTTCGTCGCAGTCCTCTCGTAAAAACGATACTTTACTATTTGTTTAAATTTGTTTATTGAAATCTGTTGAGAGTGGGATTTTGTTGAAGATCATTACACTTTCCCCCATTCTATTGTACACTTTAAAGAGCCTACATGTGGAAGTTTCTAATAACATAAAGATGTTCCTTAAGTCTCACTAGATGGCACAATATTGAAATCCCAAAACTGTAAAAAGGTATGCCTATGACAAGGTGTTGCGAGATGGCACAAAACGATTATTTAAATGGCAACACTAAAATGTTGTGCAAATATTGACTTCTTATAGTGGCAACACTGAAAAGTTGCGCAATTCATGTTTGTTAGAGTGGTAACACCAATAAATAAGGTCTTCTTGAAAAAGCATCCATGTCGACATTTTCTCTAACAACCAAAAATATACATATATCAATTTAATTGCCGAACCAAGCTTCCGAATAAATGAAGGAGGTATATAGCATGTTAATGATGTGAATGACGTGTGAACGGACAAGAATACAATGACATTGAATGATTCAGGTTTATGCTTAAATGGATCACCTTTATTACTTTATCCAATCTGTCAGGCAGAACTGAATCAATATTAACAATAAAATAGCATATTGTTACATCTTAGGCGCGGACAAAGACAAATTCCACGTACAGATCTGTGGAAGCACATTTTATTACCTGCCAGCATTTGAACAGATCGTAATCCTCTTATGATCGTCTTCTTTTGTTCATTTATTTATTGGCATGCGTTTACTAATTATTGCGGAGAATAGCATATTGTACTCGCTCATTAGCATTATTAGCCAGGTGTTGCGGATTCCGTCGACTACGATACGGGAACATTTTAATTTGTATAAAACCAGGTCCTGATGGAGAGAGGGGGCAGTTCAGCGACAACTACGATCAAGGCTTGACGTGTGTAAAATCGGGAATCTAATAGTGACCGGCTTCGCGCATTTTATTGAATTACTACCTTCTGCATTTCGTTTAGATTTGTTGTGTTCGGTTACATTCGTACCTGTATTATACGTGTTTGTATAGTTCTAATAAACTCTATAGTTATTATAAGACATTTTAATTCGAGACCCGCTAAACTCGTAACAATATTGCACTTACTTGTCTTACTTGCATAGTACATTTCGAATAACAATACACAATTCACACATGCATAACACCGAAGTATGTGTAACGTGCCTAACCCCTCTGAAATTCAGCGCATATCATCGCATATAGGTTGGCGTCAAATTTTCATAACGATACATGCCTCCCGTGGGATACGGGAAGCTTGGAGGTAGCTGCCGAGAAATATTAGACGTGTATTTTAGTGTATCGATGATTTCCCGGCACATTTCGCTAAGTGGATGAAATGGGTTCAATAAAAAATTGATGACGGCTGTATAGAATTGGAAGGTGACATGTTTTTGTGGGTTAGTGGTATATTTTATGGGTAATAAAATAAACTTTGGTAAGAATTCGCGGTAGCTTAGTAACCCAGTTGAAACTCTAGCATACATCGCTTTAGCAGTTTTAAACTGACTTAAAAAAGGAGTAGTTCTCAATTCGTCGTGAAAATACGTTTTACTCGCCGCGATGGAAAATCGTTATATTTCAGATAATTCATATTATATGTTTATAAATTAGAGCCTATATATTATTCTGATGTGTAATATGTATTATTGTAAAGTTTCATCAAAATCCATTCAGTAGTTTTTGCGGAAAAGATCAACAAACATATATAAAGTTTATAATATTAGTAGGATGTATGCAGTTTCTAAAGCGCTTATGATGATTCTTTTTGCATTGGATTTAGCTTCAAAATGTACCTATATACATTGTGTTGTTATCGGACTTTGGGTTCTGAAGATACATACATACATATTGTCACGCCTGTTTCCCATTGGGATAGGCAGAGACGATGGATCTCCACTTCTTACGATCTTGACAAACACTTTTCGCTTCATCAACTTTCATTAATCTTCTCATACATACACGCTTATTTGAACTACTTTTTATCTGACCTTTCTTCAAAATATCTTCAGTTAAATGAAGATATAGCAGAAAAATCCTCGACATCATATAAAAATGTTTAGTGTTTAGTTTTCGAGGTATTTGATTTATAACTTTTTTTACTTGATACCGACTTCAAGATGTTATAGAAAATTTTATGTTTTGCTTTTTAGTTACCTATTCTTGAAGTCGGCTCCTTTTTTGGTTGAAATTTTTGATTTAAGTGTAAAACTTCTTTAAGCACGTTGGACATATTTGGGATGGAGATAAAACACAGACTGTCACGGTCAGATACAAAGTTATCACTTCTGACATACAGTCCTACGACTAACATTTTTTTTATATATTTAGCTATAACTCTTTTATTTCTCTACCAACTTTGACGTTTTATTAGTAAATTGTATTTTAATAAATTTGTTCATTTAAATAAACCAAAAATAGATTAATTATGAGAAAATATTTAAATACACATATCTTTAAAGAACAATGCCTAAATTACCTATATTATATGCTATTATTTATATCTGAACTAATATTATAAAGCTGAAGAGTTTGTTTGTTGGTTTGAACGCGCTAATCTCAGGAACCGCTGGTCCGATTTGAAAAATTCTTTCAGTGTTGGATAGTACATTTATCGAGGAAGGCTATATATCATTACGCTAAGACCAATAGGAGCGGATCTTTAATGAAGAATGTTTCAAAATCGGGGGGTTTTGCAATCAAATTCCACGCGGACGACGTCGCGGGCTAGTTCTATTATATGATTACTATTTAAAGAACAAAATATATTTTTAAGATATAGGTATTATACCAAGACGAACACACCATGACAAATATCAAGTGTTACAGAGAGTAAAAATCATTTCAAATAAACGTGCGTATATGAAGAGGTTAATGAAAGTATGTGAAGCGAAAGTTATTTGTCAGGATCGTCCTAAGTGGAGATCCATAGTCTCTGTCTACCCCCATGGGAAACAGTGCATTGCATTGTAATGTCTTCACTAATATTATTAAACACTAACTGTCGTATTCGTATTGAGTTAGTGTACATTTTTCGGCTTTATTACGAACCTTAAAGAAAGAAAAAAAAATATTTCAAGAAGATTACAAACACACTTTAATTCAATATAAGACCGTATTGTGTATTTTTAAGTGCTATACAGCGACAGCAACAAGCTACAAATAGAAAATTAGAGCAATTAGCCTGTTCAAATGCAGTTACTTATATTTAGGGCTAATTTGTCAATATTCGGATAAAAATTATCAGTTGAATAAATTATTACCTGACTGAATTCAAAAGTGAAACAATTCAACTGTTTTTATTCACGCAACACTGATTTTGAATTTTTCCATTTTGTAATTTATTTTAGGGTAACTTTTGTCTGGCGATTAAAACGGTTCTTAAATAGCCCAGACAGGAAGCACAATAAAATTAAAAAAATAATAAGATATTGTCTGTTTGTCCGTCAGGCAATGTGAAGTTCTATAACGGGTAAACGAAATATTTTGTAATATTATTTTTTGGATTCGGAGTAAATATCCGTAACATCACTGCTAAAAATAGGCGAACTAATGTATTGTGTTATTTTGGTGGGTAATTAAAAAAAGCAACTTTTTTTTTTAATTTCATGAGTTCAGCAGACAGGCAGACGGCCCATTTGATGGAAAGCGGTTACCATCACCTATGGACATTTGCAACACCAAAGGTGCTACGAATGCGCTGCTGCTCTCTTAAAGGAGACTGGAACCTGGTCACTAATGCCGCGAACACAACACAAGGTTGTTGTTATGGCGGCATACTCTAGACTTAGACATATATATTTTTTTTAATAATCGCCAGACAAAAACACACGTTGTATGTACATTCCCAAGCCAAGCAAGTTACGCTTTTGTTATGATCCCAGACACCCAAACCATAGTAAATAACAGAAAGTTTGTTTCTGAACTTTACCATGCATGGAATCGAAACTGGCGGCTCTGTCTTCTAGCAAGTTCGGCTGGCTAAGACTTAGCCCGCTCAACCAAAGAGGCCGTCACTATAATACTTTATTAGATAGGTTAGTAACCTATCTAATAAAGTATTATATGTCGAAGGCTTAATAACAAATGGGAGTATACGTAAAAATGATATTGTTTGATATTGTTGTTGCTTACTAAAATCTATGCAGTTACAATTTAGAAAGTTTTACCAGTATGCTAGTGTACCTTAATAGAAGGATATTCCAAATCTCAGCCTTATACAATCGACTACTTTTGTTTTATTCACAATTTTGTTCCTTGTGTAAAACTGCGCTTTTGTCTGTACGCCCATTTGATAAGTATACTGTATGTATCTCCACATATAGAAAAAACCAGTCCATCAGTTATCACCGGTTAACTTGTGTCTTTATTTTTACAACAGATCACTAAAACACACTTTTACGCCTTCACGAGACGTATATAAACGTTTAAAATGCTGTAATTTAATATTTTATTGACACAAATAGCGATGAGCGCTAATAAAACAAACTATTGTAAAATGCCAATTACGAGGGCTATTAATTAAGTAATTACGACGTGAAGCGGCGGAGATCAAATGGTGTGTGTGAGTGCACGCGACGGAACAGAGGATGATAGTAACAAAATCCTCTTTTGTTTTTGGGTTCCGTATTCATTTTATGCCAAAACGGAACTTATATATTGAGAGCTTCATAACAAATGGGCGTACAGACAAAAGTGCAGTTTTACAAGGCTCAAAATTATGAATAAAAGAAAACTAGTTGACTATAGGGTGAAATATGGAATATCCGTCTATTTAGGTACACTTGAATACTGGTAAGACTTTCTAAATTGTAACATGCATAGATTTATAAATTGTTATGTTAGTCTGTGCGACGGTTCCATCTTTGATATTATAATTATCTTTGTAAGAAATAACTAGGTCTTTACCACGTTAATGACAGGGCCGGATCTAGGGGAGAGGGTCGGGAGGGGGGAGGGGAGGACGAAGCTACTTTTCGTTGGTAATTACTTTTCAATAATTTACCAAAAAAAATAGACGGAGCCGAGCGGCTTTCATGGTGGTAGGTAAGTTGCTCACCTAGATGACCACAACCCATGTAGACTTATTTACAAACGCCGGGATACTTTCCGTATCCGAACGCGAAGCGCCCGAAAAATCAATTCGCAATCCGACGGAACGTGAAACGAAGGTGTTCGAGAACGTGTTTCGGACAGGATTTGTTAATAGCGTTTCATACATAAGTTTTTCATATATTTTAGTCAATTGTACTATATGTTATAAAAATAATACATGTAGTACGAAACTATATTTTCATTGTTAATTTTTAAAAATAAACGATCTATTCTGGCCAAAGCAAAAAGTAGTAATAGGTGACACATGGAAAATTCAATGATAAAAAAATCGTGCGGGTGTGAGCATATGCATGGAGGCTTCCGCGCCGGTTCCTCCCGCTTACTAGGATTGGTCTTAGTTTTAGTAATTTAGTGCTATAGATACATAACAAAACTAAACTAACTAAAACTAAATAATGTATTTAAACATTGTTCTGAATGTATTCAGTTTGAAGACCGTATTAAAAGAAAATATTGAAAAATAAATGTGTACTGTTTTTCCCCTGACCTTCCCAAAACTATATTTTATTTTTATTTAAAAAACAAAAATACTATATTATCTTCAAAAAAGCTGGCAACCCGCTTTTCACGTTCCGTCGGATTGCAAATTGATTCGTTCGGGAGTTTCCCGTTCGGACACGAAAACTTTTCCAGCGTTTGTGAATAACTCTAACTATAGCTATACTTTGTGGTTATCTCGGTGAGCAACCGTCCTACCACCACGAAAGCCGTTCTCCGTTCCTGCACGGATATAAATGACTCGTGCCTATCTTAAAAACCATGGAAAATTATGAAAAACCATCTATTTTTTTGGTAAATTATTGAAATGTCAATTACCAACGGAAAGTTGTTACATTTGTGTACTGTTCTAGAGCATGCTGTCAAAACAACCTTGATTTGTGTTCCGGTATTAGTGATCAGGTTCCAGACCCCACTTCGAGGTCAGCAGCACATTGACAGCACCTTCAGGGTTACAAATAACTATAGGCGACGTTAAACTCTTTCCATCAGAATGCCATCAGTCTATCCTTTTTTTTATTGATGGAGTACAGCAGACAGGCTGGCGGCCCAACTGTGATGGAAAGTAGATACCGTCGCCTATAAATAATTTGAAACATTGAAGATGCCACCAATGGGCTGCCAGACTTGTAGATGAGGCTGGAACCTAGCCAGTATTTCCAGAACACAACTCAAGGTTATTATGGCGGATGTGATTGTATCTACTGTATTATCCCCGCAAATTGGTAATGCGCCTGGCCGCCATTTTGGTGACGTATCTGTAGCCGAACACTCAATACCGTTAGAATCACTGGCCGGCGAGTACGCGTACATGTCGAGTTGAGGTTGACGTCACGTGAATGTTAATTTGACAAGGTTCCAGCACATTAGCAATTTGCGGAGATAATACTTCAGTAGTAAATAAAGTGCGAACAAAATTCCGTCATATCAAAACATCACCAGAACAGTTGTAGGCTAAGACACAATAATTATCATATAAATAACATAAAAGACATTAATATATGATATATACAAACGAGAATGGATAAATTATAATAAATGCTAACATACTCGTAAATATCTTCATTCTAATTTATTGAAAACAGTTCTAGTTTTACATCGGAAATACGAGTAACGTCTCCAATCTATTTGATACATTTAACCGAGCGATAAGTTGTCTACGTTGATTAACACTTAATGGATTCGATCTTACGATTCTATTTTAGTATGAAAGAAAAATACTAAGACTAACCGTGAAAAACTCTATAATCGTAAATGGGGGTATAAGTAATTATTCTCTTATTTCTTGAAAATTTATTATTTAAAACGTATTTTTAAATATCTACTTAATGTATTTGTTATCGTTATAACAACCAATGCGTTAGTATCATATAATATATTGAAAATATATTTAAATTATATATCATAATAAATGATATTAAAAGTATATATTTTACGTATATATACTATTCACAAAACAATTATAAAATCACATATACAATCGAATACAATGCAAGAAAAATTAACTTATTTGTATTGTATTCTACCCATAGTCCCTCAAGACTATAAGTACAATACTGAGCCTAGATCACCGTCTCCTATGGGTAAGGTATCCAGAAAGAAGCCTGTCTACGTTTCCTCACTGGATTTCCACACTGATCTGATAATTCACTATATTATATACCTAATTATACAACTTAATAAAAAAAAAACATAAATCACAAATAATATATAAGTCCCACTACTGTTGGGAATGCTCTTAAACTTATGGCCTCATTTCTACGTTAAACGGATTATTTTATTTTAAAAGAGTACAAACATTATTTTGTGTACATAGTTCATAAACAGGATTTATTTTTAGTTATACATAATTATAGACAAACAGTAGTTGTTAGTTAGTTATTATATTATATTAGTATTAATGTATATATTTTTTGTTCAAGAAAAGCCAGTTACTTATGTTAAAGAAAAATTCACTAATATGTTCCTCGACTAATTTGATGAGATATTTTTTAGTAATAAAGAGTTTAAAACTATGAATAAAACTTTACTGTGATTGTTTGGGTACAATACTTTAATCCTAATGTTTTAAAATGTCGTTCAAAGGCTCAATATGGACTTACACTCTTACAGAAAGTGTTTAAAGCTGTTTTATGTGTTAATCTGTTTTTGTTGATATCTTTATCTTCAGGTCGATGTAAAAGCACTGAGTGACTTGTTGCATTAGCTCGTTCATTATGGTTTACTGTTTATTATAACAACTTATTAACATACGTTGAATAATGAGTTGAAATGGTGTTTAGAGCTGGCAAAAATGTATTTTTTTTATAAATTACTTTTTTTGTATTATTTTTAGAATAGTGTAGGTAGAATATATTGCATAACATTAAATACAGTTCATGGAGTTTTAGTATTAAAAACAATAGGAAGTCTTATCACTAAAAGCAATTTCTTCCAAACCTTAGGAAGGATTAGAAAAGTTTATGAAACATAACTTCGGGTATAGCAAGATAACTACGATATAGAAGTAATTAAGAAAATATTTTGTTTTTAATATTACATTAATTGTTTTTTTTATTAATATTTTTTTCATGAAATTTTAAAATAATTATTTTTATAGAGATTTTATATAACATACCTTTATATTAAATTATTAACAACATTTTTATTCAAAGTCTATTTTCTTCATAGAGCCAACCGTCACAATTTAGCTAAATTATTTTTTTGGGTTTCAAGCCAAATAAAAAAAAGCAGTTCGTAGCCGCTATGGAACCTTTCACTGTGAATGAAATGGACACTGACTTGACTGTTCAGAAGCCTATTACATAGAAACGTAACCAATCTATTTAGTAACAACTGCTCATTTCGAAAAACGGTTTTACACGTAATCAATGGAGGGTGTAATAGCTCAAGTTGTCGTCCAGCGGCTTGAGTTTCCGCTTACGACTCATTACGGACACCGCAAATAGCTTAAAACTACTTGTAAACAATAGTTTACAATAATAAAACCTCGTTTTAACGGTTTTAAGTGCGATAATTTATTTGATCGTGTACTAGCAGAAGGTGATGTCAGGAGCCTTAAGAACAGACGAGCGTGCATGACAAGAGCTATGAATATCAAAGTGTGTAAGAATAAGCCTGAATAGCGCTCTGTTGTAAGTGCCTACCCCGCAAGGGACCTGGTGTGGAGTTATGTATGTAATTTATTTCATTTCTATTTTTCCGACGTTTCGGCCACTTTTCAGTAGCCGTGATCATGGAAGACAAAGATGTCAAGAGTCAATGAGTATCACTAACTTATTCATTTTAATTGTTTAGTTTTAATATTGTTTATGCTTATTATTTACTCTGTAGAAGCCTGATCTAATTTACCACAGTTTCGCAACATGCTGTGGCGTGAAGAGAAGAAGCGTCGCAAGAAACTCTTCAGCAAACATGCCTAGCTCTAATAATTTTATTTACTCGTAATATTAAAATGGGTGGGAGGTAAAACAAAAAGAAATTATCAATCAAGTTTCAATTCAATATAAAAAAAGAAAAGAATTAGAGTAAATTTGTAGTCTTCTTTAAGAACTTTAATGAAGCCATAAAATAAATAGTTTGTAACTATTTATTTTTGGATATGTTAACGCTTACCGAATGAGTCATTCATTTATCATTTAAGAGCATGCTCTTGTCGGTGGAGCCTCTTCCAATCTTCTATATTATGGGCCAGTTGTTTTACTTCTATGTAAGACACGACACCCACCCGACACACACACGATTTTTATTTGATCCATGAATGCTCGCCTTGGTCTTTCCTTCCCACTTTGCCTTCGACTAACGTGCATAAGAAAGTGTCGTGTCTTAGCAAATTGGCAAACATTTTGCCCCTTCTTTCTTCTGGAGTTTTTAAAATTGTGCCATTTTCCTTTACCATATCAAGACTTCTTCATTAGTCTTCTTTTCTTTCCAACTTATTCCCTTCATGCGTCTACAAAACTACATTTCAAATGCTTTTACCGAATGATAAAAACCCAAAATAAAAGCGGACGACATCGCGTAAGGCTCGCCCACACGTATGGTAATAATACCTAAATTCTCTCTTTTTTTTAAATTACCTTTTTTTTAAATGTTTTGAAATACAAGCTTTCGAGAACCTGGATATCATGTAGCAGCAGAGTGCTAGTCAACACAAGTAAAACGAGCCCAAACACGACGGGTTTATCTTATGTAGCACAGGAGTTCCTATGGTCACCTATCGTCTCCATCATCAGATCAGCTCCATGGTACCATATTATTGCATTCTCACGCGATATACATATGCGTGCAAAATTTCAGCTCAATCGGAAACCGGGAAGTTGGTCAAATTTAGCTTGCAAGATTCCACCCGAACTTACATACATCCATCCATTGCAAGTTAAATAAAAGCTTGTAAAAGACACCTACCAAGTCACTTTCAGAGCAGGTGTATAGCATAAAAATTGTCGATCATTCCTTGACAGAACGCATTCCATCACACTTTGCCCTTCCGGACATAAAAACCCGAAGTGGGCTGATGACGCCAATTTTTTGCATCATTTAACCATTTCCGATTATACGAGGCTATTGTGCCGATTACAGGGTGTAGCGCCGCTTCCTTGGCGGCCGGTGGTCGCAGTCAAAAGAAAGAAAAAATATCGATGGGGTCCCAACACGCGCTGAGATTGGTAACCCTTAGAATTTGCTATTTTTACAGTTCCGTATCTATAAGGGAATTTATGAAACTGTCATATCCATCTGTATATATGTACGAGTATACACCTAACAAAAATTTCAAAAAAATATGTTATTTTATTTTTGAGCTTAAACTTGCAATCTGTGCTTCTTTCTATATTCTTATAATAATATGACAATATCAATTTCTAATGTAATTTACCTCAAAGGTTAAATTTAAACATTGAATTTATAAAAGTTTCATTCCTACAAATTATCTATATATATAATTGAAATCCTCGTATATCTCAATCTCTCATCACGATATCTCAGGAATTATAATACCTATAGACTCCAAATTTGGCATGGACCTTCCACCAAAGGTTTCGTGTCTATAATTCCATCATCCTCCCTTACACTTCAGAGCAAAATGGGCTGGCAGAGCGCATGAACAGGACCCTGGTGGAGCGAGCCAGGTGCATGTTGTTCGATGCAAAATTGAAGTTCTCTATATGCAAACTAATTATATGGTAGCAGATGGTCTCCCAAAAGCCACATCCTATGCCAAGCTGAAGTACTGCTCGAAGATGGGTTTGGTGTCTAAGGGAGGATGATGGAATTATAGACACGAAACCTTTGCCTCCTATTTGTTTCACACATCATCGCCCCTTTCATTCGTTCATCCGCGCTTGAGAATATGTACTCCAAATTATAATATTGTAATTAATTGTTTAAACTAATTAAAAGGTATATTTGAATAAATATTTTTGTTGCGGACAGAGAGCACCCCCCCGACCCGCCCGCCGGAGCACACCTACTCTCCGCGCCCCGCATACCGCCGGCGCCCTCAGAGGGCACGATTAGCAATTAGGCGTCGGGCGGGATGCGGGACTTAAAGAGCGACCTTGGCAGGCGAAAACACTTCACTTCACTTCTATTACTCTAAACTTCGCCACAGCGTCGCTCTAATGTATCTTGTAAATTGCGCTCTGTACTTAATTAATGTATTCTTTTAATTCAACAATAATTATACAGTCCACTAAAATCGAGTTTGATTTACCTAAAGAAGAAAGAAGCAACTGCCACCAATAATTTTTATTCCCACACTTTCGCTAAATAGAGGTCAGCTAAGAACGGATTTTACGGCACGCGAAGCGGGCGGGTATCGGCTAGTTTACTAATATAAGTAGCAATGATCTAATACAATAAAAGAGAACTTAACATATTTGTATTGTATTCTACCCCCAGTCCCTCAAGACTATAATTAGAATACGGCATCGTTATAATTAGGTATATAACAGTAGTAGTTTATAATTAAGATACTATATATTTTTAAAATTTGGACACGGGTTGTAAATCTCGACCTAGACGAGAGATCGAGAGAGAGATTTCTAATAAATTAAAAACAATATTTATTAATTAATAAATTCACCAAAAAACTTAACGTCAGACAATTATCTAAGGGTAAGTAAGTTCTTGGTGAAAAATAAAGAACATTTCATTCATTTATTAAGTAATTAAAATGAAGACGAATGGCCGATTATTATATATTACTATCCATTAAATGCCTTACCATGGGTAAAAATATGACATTACATGTATGGAGCTTATGTCAATTTTTAACAGATAATAAGACGGATGAACAGTGGTTCCACCACTTCGAAGTAAATATCATATTATCCCCGCAAATTGCTAATGCGCTGGACCCTTGTCAAATTAACATTCACGTGACGTCATCAGGAACTCTATATGTACGAGTACTCGCCGGCCAGTGATGCTAACGGTACTGAGTGTTCGGCTACGGTTACGTCACCAAAATGGTGGCCAGGCGCATTAGCAATTTGCGGGGATAATAGTATGGCATGTGTGAACTTAAGTTTTAAAATTTTCCAAAACAAAAATTTTCTCAAATTCACATCTGGTCTCTAATCAATATTGTTACAACCTAGGCGCCGACAAAGACAGGTTCCCCGTACATATTTGTAGAAGCACATTTATTACCCGTCGGCATTTGAACTAATAACATTGAAACTATTGTAATTCTTTTGAGATCGTCTTCTTTTGTTTACTTATTGATTAGCATACGTTTCTAGACTAGAAACACCCTATTGTTTTATTGTATTCCTTTATGGCCGTTTGCGGCCGAGTCATTAGACAGGTGTGGCGGGTTAAGTCGACTATGATAGGGGCACATTGCATTTGTGCAGTATAAAACGATGAGCTAATTGAGGGAGGGGCAGTCGAGCGAGAACTACGATCAAAGCGAGACGTGTGTATACTACAATCGGGAATCTAATAGTGACGGACTTTGCGCGTTTCATTGAATTACGACCTTCTGCATTACGTTTGATCTTGTTGTGTTCAGTTATATTTGTATCTGTGTTATACGTGTTTGTATAGTTCCAATAAATTTTATAATAATTCCAACAGCATTTTAATTCCAGTCCCGCAACTCGTAACAATATCTGCCTATAATCTACCATACATATCTACTTATTTTCTATAAATAAATTAATTTACAAATCCGTGAGAAAAAAGCAAACAGACAAACTTTCACGTTTATTTAACAAAACGGACGAGATAACAAAATCTTACAAAGTGCTTGTCTCTGATTTTAAAATAAATGCCAAAATTTAAATGATAATTTCTAGTTATATGATGCCTCTAATCTAAATGATCACTTTTAGAATTTTTGTGGTCTTTTTGAAAAACTTTGTCTTTTGGTTTTAATAAAATTCATTTACTTATTTAAAATTGTTATAATTAATTTTAATTTTATTGATCGCTTATTTAAAAAAAATTTGGACACGCTCCCTACCGACAGCGCCCTGGAGTCTATTTTTTTTATTATAGATTGTCATTTTGTAAATATAGTTATATTTATAGAATAGTTTATATTTATTTATTTAGAACTAATTGTTAATTGTTATGTATATTTTTATTGAGTAGGGCACAATACCTAATATTTATTAAATGAATTAATGAAAACTCTTTATTGTTCACCATAAATTAAACCTAGACACTTAGGCCTTACTTATAATAATCTAGTTAAGAAATGATTAACTTCAATGTACAGACATGGCGTTTTTAGAATTTTATATTATTATAGAAAAAATGTTCACCGATAATCTCCTCAAAAGTTTTGGCTTCCAATTTCCTGACACGATGACAAATAAAAAATGTCCCCTATTTGACCGACGGGCGAGGCGCCGCGACAAATTACAGCGCACCAAGATTTCGCGTTGCCACACCACCAGGCACAAAAAAATTGGGTAATAGACAACAGTCCGGTAAGCGTTACGTTGTTCGTTGGGGTTCTGTATGATGTGATTATTTTTTTCTTATTCTACTTTAGGGATCCATAGTTATTTTGGCAAAAATAGCTTTCGTTATATGCATGTCTGGCTTTGCAGGCGATGGATAATAAAGCTGTAGAATATATTATAATTTATTTGTGCATAAAATTTCTAGGGAGATGTAGTTTATAATTAGTTTATTTATATATATTCATTTAATTAAAAGATTCGTTTAGCCCAAAAAGACACTAATTAGACATTGGGATGGATAAACCTTAGGATAGACTTTGGTGTTGATCACCGAAAAGCGCATCGAAATTGGCGCAGTAGTTTTAAACAGACAAGACATCGAATAAAATCCCGTTATACATCGTTTATATAGTTTGCTAGCGGACCTGAGGGAAATTGTCCTGCCTTGAAAAAAATTTAGAACCCGACTGTTTAAATTAAATATA
Organism: Dendrolimus punctatus; assembly: GCA_012273795.1. NCBI lineage: Eukaryota > Metazoa > Arthropoda > Insecta > Lepidoptera > Lasiocampidae > Dendrolimus > Dendrolimus punctatus. Next base: position 7,243,861 of record CM022549.1, read on the forward strand.
GCCTTTTAGTCAGGGATAATGTAGCATTTTAATGGTGAAAGAGTTTTTGAAATGCTCCAGTAGTTTTTGAGTTTATACGTTACAAACATACAAAATTACAAATCTTTCCTCTTTACAATATTAGTATAGGTATTATAGGATATATAAAGAATCCGGTTGTTTTTTTTAATAGCTTCGATGTACAGACATGGCATATATAGAATTTTATAATATTATATATAGGTATAGAGTACCCTAAGACGTTTGAAACAAAGGTTGATAAAAACAGAAATAGTTTCCGTCGTGTGTCATCGCAGCACGCAAGGGTATAATTGGTTCGGAAGGACATTGCCACCCTGGTCCTTTCTTTTTTGTGCAAGAAGCAATTTTTGGTGTTTCATTTGTATGTTCATTTATGCAAGTGACATTTTTTAATTTAAAAAAAGTGTGTGTGTTTGCGTGTGCAGTTCACACGCAGTAGAAGTGACACAAAGTGTGACAAGGGGTGGAAGGGATTTTAAATTTCGTGACGTCACATCTTCTTATATATAAAAATGAATGTTTGTCTGTATGTCCGTTATAGAACTGTAAACTATACATTTGATCATGTGATGATGTTTAGCAAAGTTGTTGTGCATGAGCCAAAGAAGGTTTCTGAGTTGGTTCACAATTGGACCCGGTAGGTGGCGCTGCTATCGGCATATCGATTGAAGTTTTTCCGGGCAGGACGACGTCTGTCGGGACAGCTAGTTTCATATATAATATCGTTATAATATATTTAAGCTTTTAAACCCGACATATAAGAATTAACGAAATACCATGTAGATTTTTTATAAATTTGCTACTTCATTGTTCAAGTCATAAAAGGAGGAAAGCAGAAACTAATACACGCATTAATGCAGTAATAGAAAGAAAGAAAGAAAAACTTTATTTGAAGAAATAGCGACGAAATTACATTCTTTATACATTATTATATACAGAGAATAATTTGAGAATTTGTACGCAGCATTTTCAGCAAACAGGGGTTGCACAGCATATTGCTGTGCCGGAATTATATCCGACACAATGCTAATTTTCAGTTTAGTTCCTTTTGGTGTAAGACCAAAACGACCTTATCTTGTTAAATAACAAAATATTTAATAATACTAATTCTACTTATGTAATATTTAATAAGTAAAGCAAATAAATAAATTTTAATAAAACCAATAATAAAATACTTTGTTACTTCAAAATTAAAATAAATACTGGTGTAACAACTTGTATCGAATCATTTTTCTATCTAATGTAAGTACTTATTACCTACATTTTATTTGTTTCAAAATATTTATTAAAAGGCATTCTTATAAGAATCCAATTTATCATATGAATATCTAGATTGTTTACTAAACATTTTTTAAATTCTAATTTTAAGAAATTTTTATTAAAACTAAATCCTGCAGCAGTAAATTAAAATTGATTGAGAGATTAATTGCAATTAGGTATACTTTACCTCAGTTAAAAATATAGGCATGTCAATATGCACCGTATTCGCAATTATTTACTGTTCTTTTAGGAGCAGAACCAGCAAGTTTTTGGTTCTTAGTATTGGTACACAACACTTAGGGTATCGAATTATCGGTTGTATGGGCGGTTGTTATGTATATGTTATGACACTTTTTATAATAGACAGGCTTAACAGGATAGATCGTGTTCAAGGAAAGTCTTTGCTAAGAGCTTATTCGAAATTCGTAATTTAAATATTATATGCTAAAATTAAAAACCTAATAAGATTTTTACTTACCATTAAGTCTATCCTTAACAACTTGATGTGCGAACGCTGCTGCAGCTGCCTGCCGCATCGGATCAAGAGCAACACCCCAAGCACCTAGAGCTCCCAAAGCTCTATGAGCTGGTACTCTAACAACCCCTGGACTGGTAGAGAATCCATAACCACCACCCAACCCTAACCCTGGCCTTAATAATAGTCCAGAACTAGGATATAAGCCTGGCGTGTGAGAAAAATTTAAAGGCATACTGTCTTTAACATCATCTTTAGCACTCTCAGATTCAGTGTCCTGATCACTTCTGTCATCACTTTCTCCAGAATTTCGACGTTTTTCTATATCTTCAAATTGTTTCCCTAGAAGCCTTGATATGCTAAATGGTAGGTTCACCCTCGGTTGTGTATCAGTCATGTGTTCGTTGGGTGAATCTCGATATCTATCATTGTAACTATGCTCTGAATCTCTATCTTCGGAGACGACACTTCTGTCACAATGGCCTGATAGCCGGCTGTCAGAGTCTACGTTGATCTCTTCCTGATCGTCATCAGAATGCACGGATGACATATTTAATTTATGGCAACACAAACACAAGTTAATTACTCTTTACCGACTATGGTATGACATTTTTCGATTATTCTAGACACTATTTGAAATTGGAATCAAAGACGCAAAAACATTCGAAATCGTGTTCCTTATTTGAAAAATACGTAGAACGCGCTCCAGCAGACCGCACGCGAGCGGTTCGTTACACACAATATTGACCGAAACGGGCCAATCAGCAGTATCCCCACCGTTCCCAATTTGAAACGCGATAGTTTGACCGCACAAACGCCTCAACTATGCCCGTTGAGTGGAGCAGTTTCCAACAAAAGCTTAATACGATTTCCAAACATAAAAACTCGTTTGGACTCACTAACTTTAACGAAATGATTCGTTCCGTCCTTTTCGCGGCCCGTCTCGCTTCAATTGGGGTCTCCCTTTTATTCTATTAACAATGCTTTTTCATACTTATTACTTGCAGCATAAAGCTTAAAATCAATTGTTGTGTGGAACATTTCAGTTCAATTTTAGCTGCCTTGTTACAAGCGAAACATGTCCAAGTTCAACCATCTGACAGAGATAGAAGATATCATTATTACAACTTCGTGTGTGTTAGAAAGAATGAGCTATATTTCTATCGGTAGGCGTGTCCTTTAAGTCTTGTAACGCGTCGTTTAAATCCAGTTATTGCCTGACAAATGGTGAACATATTAAGGGGGGCAATGTTAGGAAACTATTTTTGAATCTTTTAAGACACTTAAATTATTTACGTTCGGCGGTCGACCGAGCTTCTTCCTATATAGTAGACAATGTACTTTATAATAAAATAGAATTCAAATTCCGTGTTATGGCCATAGATAAGCAAACGTAATGTATCTTTCAAGATAACTTGTTCATGGACTTCATGGCATTGTCTTTGACAGCATGAGTGGGAATATAAACGGCCGGCCGCCGTTAGATTGAGTTCTGTTTGATTAAATATCAGGTGTTATGTTTCCACCAGTATGGGGATTTCATTTAAACATTTTGAGGTTCCCGAAGACACAGACTTACGTGACCAAAAACCTGGCCTGCGTTTAGGGTAACGCATTAGCGTTGCCATATACCGCGGAAATCCCGCCAGCATTTTGGAAACGTTCCCAACAAACAGTGATTTAGGATGTATAGATTTTTTTACGTTATTGTATATCATTTAATATTTTTATTCTGAGTTTATTTTTATCCTAAGACATTCGTTCTCCTAGTAGCTTACTAGCTAGCTTAGGGAGGTACAGTCAGCGTGATATATTTAGTTGACAGTCAAGGAGATCAAATAGATTTAAGAACATTTGTTGTACATGTGATCACTAGTATTGACATAAGGAAGGTCGTCTACTTGTTCAGATAACCCTTCTTATCCAAAAGTATTGGAACACGAACGACGTGAAATAACCGTTAAAATTATTCATAATTTCATTAAATGAATATAGTATAGTAAAAATTATAAGGGAGTAGTCTGTTAACAAATACCGTGGGCTCTGAAGGCGACCGGCGAATGCTTATTTTGAAAATACATAATAAAATTATCTCCTACTTTGTCGGTCGACGTCTATCGTATTACCGCTTACTGTAATCTCAGTAGGAATCAGGTACAAAAAGAGTTTGATTTCTCGATTATCAACGTTTAAAATTCAGTACTCCAAAGTTATACACAAAATCCGTCTAGCCCCGTCCTGCCCTATTTTTGCGACAATCGCGTCGCGAGCGGTCGCGGTTAATCGCAGTGAATTACAATTTTATAACCATTTTTTTTCTTATTACATAAGTTAAGCAGACAGGCAGATGGCCCACTGGCGGAAAACGGTTACCATCGCCTATGGACATTCGCAACACGAAAGGTTAGCACTTTGCAACTACAAATGCGCTGCTTGGTCACTAATGCCGAAACACAACTCAAGGTTGTTATGCCGACATACTCTAGAGCAGGGGTGGTAGCGATCCAGTCGGGTAAATGCCCTACCACCAGGCTTTGGGTTGTTTTGTCGCCTCTTACGACAGGCCGCCTGGCCACAGGAAATTGTATTCTTTGTCCGTTCCTGCACGGATAATAATATCCTTAGTTACACCCTGGTATATGAGCTTGTTCTGTGTCGAGTATCATTTAAATCCATTCAGTAGTTTACACGTGATGCCCTAGCAGACAGATAGACAAAAATTCTAAAAATTGCATTTTCAGAATTTCCTGATACGAATTATCCCCCTCTGATTTTTTTACATTTTAAACAAACGTATTGTACAAACTCGAAACATTTACAGATGTATTATATATAGTATATATCACAGGGCCCAGCAGACATGCTGCTTTGAAAAAACAAAACTTTAGAACCCGATTGTAGTGCCACCTACCGGATCCAATTGTGAATCTAAACCGTCCAGGAACCCACTCAAAAGTAACAAAAAAATCATTGTAATCGGTCCGCTGCACCGATTATGATTCTTTTGTGAGAGTGTTGTTTTGTTTTTATTGCAGGAGTTCAGCAGACAGGCAGACGGCCCACTTAATGGAGAGTGGTTACCATCGCCTATAGATGATACAAGGCTCAACACCAAAGGTGCTACAAATGCGCTGCTGCTCTCTTAAAGGAAACTGGAACTTGTTTACTAGTGCTGGAACACAATTTAAGGTTTTTATGGCGGTATACTCTAGACCAGGGGTGGTAGCCATCCAGTCGGGCAAATGCCCTAAAACCTAGCAAAATTGTATGAGATCAATATCATAAGTATCTAGGTATGTAAAGAAGCAATAATGTTTTGCTACAATAAAAAACTCAAGAGAAGATCAACATGTGACACCGTGTAGGATTCAGATGCTTTTCAGAGTTATTTTTTTTATAGGTTTCAGCATATTTTTTCCATTCTCTTGATAATTATATAGGTAAACCAATTTCTTGTGCGAAAGGTTCTCTGGAAGAAAACACTAATAGCAATAAGACCGTCTATTGTATTGTATTTTTTTATTTTTGTTAATAATATACCTTTTAACACACAATAAAGCATATTTATTTCAATCTGTATAATCATAGAATATAGTACAGTGACATCTTGTATTGAATATAACAAACTAACAAGTCAACAAGTAAACAGTTCCATCTGTTGATAAGTAGAACAACTATATGTAGTTTGACTAGCATATATTTTATAATTATATTGCCTATAGAAAAAGAATGTTTAATGATATTTCGAAGTACAGTCGTAGAGCTTAGCATATTTTATTTTAAATTTTTACCAAGGCCTTTTTGTTATAGATTAGAAAGGTTCAGAAAACATGTAGGGGTGAAAAGGTTGTAAATCCTGTTATTACGTATAGATGGCACTATATTCCATTTTCTTACGCTTTTTTAAGTTTTAAAACATTTTTCTTACCCTTTGTCTCTATACCAGCGCCATTCTGAACGGATTTTGAACTGTTATTTACAGTTTACAATTGGACACTTCTTTAACTATTCTCCCATATGAGATGGTTTGCGTTACCCCACCCTTCATACTTGAAAAATAAAAAAGGTCTAATACAGCTGTCATTTTAGTCCAGGTAATTATCAGAGTATAGTCATAATATGTATAGTGGCCTTTTATGCGCCGTATGCGAGCTTCTACAACTGCGCCCTTATTTTTTTTTAGATAATAATATCATAGGTACCCAGCTAGAGCAATGCTATGTATAGGCATACTTTATTTCATGAAGGGTGCTAAAATAACGCACAAGGTCTTTGGTGCTGGTGGGTGATTTATCTAATATTTCGGAAGAAAATTCTATTTTTTTTAAAGAACTAAAACACAAATACGCTCGTACGCTGCCAAAAAAATGAACGCGATGTTTTGTCTAAATTAACAGACGTTTTTCGTGATACTGGCGTGTAGGTACGTATGTGTTGGAATCGACCACTAGGGGCGCAGCGGGGACTTCTCAGGAGCAAACCGAAAAAGTAATAGTCCTGTCAGGTCTAGCCATTTTTGCGCCCCCCAGAGCCTACGACCTGTGTCTGGCCACCGGTGGCACCGCCCCATTTACGGCACTGTGTATGAATTATGAGTGTTGCAGATTGACATTGTTTTTTACTTAGGTAACTATTAATCTAGTTATTCCGAATTACAGTAGCAGTAATTTTATTTACAGCTCAACGAAGTATTACATAAGTCAAAATATCCATAACAATAAACTTATTCAAGTATGAGATTAACATTTCGTGTTTTTATTTTTAACTTTTTACTACTTACTCTCGTCTCATGATTAATTTCACGTTTTTGCAATGAAGTAGATTTTAGATTGTTTTTATTTGATATAAGCAAACGTATTTATTAAAATGATTTTGTTTGCTTTATTTTTGTATTCTATGGTAATTAAGGCAGGTAAGTGAAATAGCCGTGGTGTCTTAGTGGTTAGCGCACTCGCGGTCCCAGTGATGGATTTAGGGGTAACCGGGGTGCCCGCCTGCCCGCCCGCCATCTTAATTTCAAATGTATATTAATATAAAGCTTCATCAAATTCCGTTCATTAGTTTTTGCGTGGGAGGAATAATCGACTGATAAACACACATATTGTAAATCCCCAAATTAAGCAAGTTACGCTTGTGTTATTGGTAATATACAACGGACTACTCTGGGGCCGATCCCAGACTTCCAGACCTTAATAAATAAGGGTCAAAATTTGTTTCCGAAGTTTATCATACCAGGATTCGAACCCAGAGCCTCTGTGTTGTAGTGAGGTAAGCCGTCAAAAGCTTAACCCGCTCAAGCACAGATACCGTCTATTAAAATATACTTATAATAATAATAATTGACATGCATCCTTGAATGAATGAATCAATGAAAACTCTTTATTGTTCGCAATAACTTAAACTTCCACATTTAATATGAATATATTACCATTAGGATGATGGGCGGCCTTATCGCTTATAGCGATCTCTTCCAGGCAACCCGGTGTCCAAGGAGACATTAAAAGAAATAGTAATAGATAAATAAATTACACTTTATTATTCACCAAAATAAACAAATACAGAAACAAAATGCATAATTACAATTGTGGAAAATACCATATATTAATGTTTGAGTAAAGATGTAATATAAATAACTTTATTTAAAAGACCACATTTAAGATTGCGATGTACGCCACTAGATGGCGTTGTTCATTATTGACGCACACAATGATTTAACGATCGCCACTTATATAGAGTTGGGATCCTTTTTACAAAACTGGTTCAGTCTGGTTCGCTATTTGTGGCCACGGCAGTGGCAATAAATGTTTCATACAAGTGTGTGTGTGTGTGCGTTTTATTTCTGTACGTAAGTGAATTTAACAACAATACTTCTAGCAAAACAACAGGCGGCCTTATCGCTAAAAGCGATCTCTTCCAGTCAACCTAACTTAAAAGAAATTCTTAGCTAATCTGGCGATGTAGATTTTGGCGATTTGTCGCCCGCGATGCGTGTAGCTTCGGATCTTGAGGGTGGTAAAATAACAACACTGAATTCTTCTAGTCAGATTTTACTGGTCTGCTAGTTACTCTGGTACATTTACGATTTATATCAATAATTACAATAATATTTCTTTGTAGTCAGCGTGTCTGCGTCGGAGAGGATGTAATACCGTCTATGACAGTGTTGCTAGCCTTAAAATATCTTTATCATAAAAATAACTAATAAAGATGGAACGCCACAAGGTGAAGCAGAAAAATAATAGGAACTGTACAATTTAAATATACATACTTACACTAATTTATAAATTGAATACATACAACAATATAATAGTAATAATATTTGGTCCATCCATATATCCTTTCAACTTTCACGTTCGTAATTATATTAGGATATAAAAGGGCGCCAAATACATGACTCGCCCGTGTTGCCTTGATTAAAGTTGGTCCTTCATATAAATACTAGCTGTGCCGCGACGTCATCTGCGTTGAATAGTTAAAAGATCTCCCGATTTTGAAACATATTTCATTGCTGCTCCGCTTCTATCGGTCTTAGTGTGATGATAGCCTATAACCTTCCTCGATAAATGTACTATCATACAACACTGAAAGAATTTTTCAAATACGGTTCCTGAGATTAGCGCATTTAAACAAACACACATATTTACATATAAGTATGTCGGAGGGAAGCTTTAATTGGACGTATTGTTGACTGGATGTATAACGCACAATATCATTTGTTTACATTTTAATTACTTCTAAAATTCTTAATTTAATTTAATTTGATTTATTAAATGTTTCTATAACTTAAAGATCGTTCTAACCTAATAAAAGTTATGAATATTGTAATTTAATAAACGACCAATGAGAGCAGAGCATGTCTAGAGCGGGGTCAGACGCGCCCTCTATACTTTGGTAGTATCTACTTCGGTAGACGGAGGAGTTTTTGTGGCACATTGGGTTGATGGCAGCAGGTCGAGTTGGACCTTAGAGTATTTTTAAAGAAAGTGTTTTAAGTTAGAAGTATGAGCGGGTGCCCTGAACCCGCTGCTCGGTCTAAACTATGTCATAATGTTGATCAAATCTAAATTAAAAGTGTATAAACCGTGCCTATTGTGTTTTATGATCGCATTTTATCCTGATGACGCCCCCTAAACCTGAAATAACTAAAGAAGATGTCGTGAGAACGAGGCCGTTCTGCGACAAGTATATTAATATATAAATATGTGTATTATTCTTTACAGATGATTTAGCGCTAAGTAGAGAAATACTGGGAAAGACAAGGCGGATATTGCATGGTCGGGAAGTAGGGGACACGAGACCTTATATGGTAAGTAGATAAAGGAAAAATCGCTCAAGCGTTCAAAAAAACGGGCATGGCTTTTAGAACTTATGATGAGAGATTTTATTGATATTAGATATAGATTTAGATACAATACGTACTACCCGTGCGCAGAAGCTTTGCCGATAGCCTCGTGATGTCATGCATCGATGGTCAGAAGAGTTGACAAAAAAGGCTACTTTTTGCAATAAATTTATTATTGTATATACTTGACATGAGTATTTACAATAATAGTAAGTAATACAAAACATTGATGGTAAGAAGTCATCGGTAAACCTTCTGCGCACGGTTTATACAGAGAGACGGATAAGACTATTAAAAAAGGTTTCAATTTAGGTATAAAAGGCTACCAAACTATGTATAATGAATAAATACTGTTACGAGTTACGCAGGACTCGAATTAAAATGCCGTTGCAATTACTATAGAATTTATTAGAACTACAAACACAAAACATGTACAAATAAAACTAGAAACTTCTTGTTACAAACTGCACGATTCAATAACACGCGCAAAGTCCGCTATACCGCTCATCGAATGTACATCTTACTCGTATCGTAATCATCGCTTAACTGCCTTACCCCTCCGTTCGGGCATTGTTTTATACTAACTATACAATACAATCTGCACACCTGCGACGGGTAAACAAGTCCAACAACAATAGGCTATTGTCTAATTGCAAATTTTAAACACAAAGTTAACAAAAGAAGATAGTCGTAAAACAGTTTCATTGTATTAGCTCTAACGCCACGGCAGTTAGTAAATGTGGTTTATCTATAGGTGTGCAAGTGGCCCAACTTGTAACAATACATTAATAAACTAAATATATTTTATCAACAGGTTTATCTTAGACCAGCTGCAACAACAGGCATAGACTCTCAAGTAATTGATGCTAATTGGTTATGTGGAGGGGTCATTATCCACGAGCACTATATACTCACATCAGCAGCTTGCATCGAGAATGTTAAACATTTTTATGTTATCTCTGGGACACATAGGTAAACAGTGTAAACTCTTACCAGTCTGGGAAGGCCTCTGGTGTGGAAGGATGTGTTGACACACTGGATTTTTTTTTTTAGATGGATTCCATTATCCCAATCGGACGACTGTATTAAGAATGGAGCTAAGAAAGCTGTTTGGAAATGTGTGCCCAAAAGTAAGTATAGGATTGCGCAATGTTCGAGTAATATGTTTATAGTGGACTGAGTTTATTTATAGTGGTTATATGGGAGTGAGACGTATGCCAAATTCTGCACCAATGGGATGATAAGTACCATTAACCTTGAATCCACCTTCAATGAAGCAGCTAGAAGGGTCCTGAGAAGGAATGGCACTAACAAGTCCTAGGGCGCCCCTTAGGTCTTCGATTAAAGACACATACCCACACCAAAAGGCAACCACGGTTTGTATTAGAGTTTAACTCATTAAACTCTAATACAAACCGTGGTCTCAACATTGAACTAAAAGTGAAATGGTCACTCGATCTTAGCGCAAAGAAAACGGAACTTCCGGACTGACCGGCGTGTGTTAAAAAATGCCTTTGCCACCACGCTATGGCGGCGAAACTAAAAGTTATAAAACTACCTACATCAGTATAAATTGTGACGCTTCAACAAGGATGTAGATGGGAAAAGGTCTCTGGTTGTAATTTATCTTACAGTAATTATCAATGATACTAACATTATGGATTAAAGATCAACAAAAATTCGTTGCCGTCACCTGGAGAGGTCGTTTGCAACATTTGTAGGTATTAGATAAATTATGCAATCTTACAATCAATAATTCTATACCAATATTATGAAGAGATAAAGTTTATGAGTTTGTTTCTAAAAATTAATCTTTTGAATTAATAAACCGATTTTGAAAATTCTTTCACCAGTAGAAAGCTACATTATTTCTGAGTACCATTTGATTGTGGTTGACTGAATTACGTATTTGATTATAATTGATGTTAATAATAATTTTTTAATTTTTAATGACTCCCAGCGAAGAAGTGCTTATCGTGAAGTGCTGGTATTGAAGAAATTAATTAATAAAACCTTTATTTA